>JAHBCN010007929.1:0-41075 GCA_019359885.1 Listronotus oregonensis
AACGTAACATATTCTTTTCTGGCGTACATAGCATAAATTGTGTCCCGAATTAAATTTTTCAAATATGTTGTAATTTTGGTTTTTTTGGTGCGGTGCTTGGAAGACATATTGGAAGCGTAATCCTGGTCTAATTTTATCCCATTCTTCCTTATATTTTTTATCGTCTTGGGCTCAATTTTTTTTGCATCTGCCACTCGCTGTATTACATTCTCAGTTTGAAGGGCGATTCCGTTTCGGACTTGTTCCTTTTCCAGTTGAAAAAAAGCCAATATATTTAAAAAAATTTTCGCTTTTGTTTGTTCATTATACCTATTATATCTTTTTCTCGGCATTTTTTTTTCTTTTCGAAATAACAACAAGTTGAAAACCCCCAAGTTTTTGATTGACAGTGACGGATACTTTTTTCCCAAAAAAAAAAAAAAATGAATAATGATTAGACACCCATTTTTTTTAAAAAATTTTTTCACTGCTGTTTGGAATATACTAAACAAAGATAAACAAAAAAAAACGTCATTACAAATGAGTATAATTTGGACTATATATATTGGAAAAAAAATCCGGATAAAAAAAAATACAAAAGTAATAAGGTTAAACATTTTATTATGTGTTGTTTTTGTAATAATAAACTTGTAAAGAAAAAGTTATTAAAAACAAACTATTTTTACTGGGTGTTCGTGTTTCTATGTATGTTTATTATATATATATATATATATATATATATATATATATATATATATATATATATATATATATATATATATATATATATATATATATATAAAATAAAAAGCCGTAAAAATGAAAACCATTGCAAGTTACCACTTTAGGAAACTATAAATTGAAAGAAATCGGATCCCTGAGAGAAAACATGGTACAGTATTTACACATTAAATTTTCCATTTTTATTTTTTAAGACAATACTTTTAAACAACGATTGTTACACCCAAGCAGCTTATTTTATGATTTTGCAAGTGGTTAAAAGTTCTAAAAAAAAATTGATGTGAGTATATTCCATACTATGATGAAAAGCACACAAAAGTATACATAAATATTTAATTTTTTTTTCTTGTTTAATATTATTAAAAAAAAATAAATAAATAAAGATAAATAAAAAAAACGTTTTGCTTATTGTTTGTACAAATTATTTTTTGCTTACGTATATTTGCTTAAAATTTTAAATTATTTTAAATCCTTCACACATAATAATCATTATCAGGTGTTCTAAACCTCATGTCTTTCTGCTTATTAGGGTTATTTTATTTTCATCCCATTTGTAGAAGTGCTTCGTAATTTATAGTTCGTTTCTCCCTGATCCATTAAAAACCCTTCTTAAGAAGGGGTTCGACGTTAACATATTATTTCACTTATGCCTGTGAATGAAAAGGATAAATACTTTTTTAAAACTGAATTGTCCGGCCGGAAAAGCCTAAAACCATAAATTTCTTTTTAGGTAAAATAAATTTTAAACTGAAGCTGATTTAGAAAAAAGCTAAAATATGTTTTAAATGAAGCTAAATAGTTAACATTTAATGTCTGTATCTATGAGTTGTTTAACCTTAATTTTATGTTAAGTGAGTTCTTTATACAGTGTATCTTAAAGTCCTGACATTTCCAATTATCTCACGAACTATTGATATTGAACAAATATATATATATATATATATATATATATATATATATATATATATATATATATATATATATATATATATATATATATATATATATATATATATATATATATATATATATATATATATATATATATATATTTATATATATATATATATATATATATTATATATATATATATATATATATATAAAACAAGCCGTAACAAATAAAAACCTTTGCAAGTTACCACTTTAGTAAAATATAAAATAAAAAAAATCTGGTCCCTGAAAGAAAACATGGTACCTACAGTATTTACAAATTAAATTTTTCATTTTAATTTTTTAAGACAATTCTTTTAAACAACAATTGTTGTACCCAACCAGCTTATTTTATGCTTTTGCAAGTGGTTAAAAGTTCTACAAAAAATTGATGTGAGTAGATTTCATACTTTAATACTTAAGGGGCACACAAAAGTAAACATAAGTGTTTAATTTTTTTTTCGTGTTTAGTAATAAAAAAAAACTAAATTTTTAAAAATAAAAAAAAAATCTTTTTGCTAAATATTATTTCTACAAATTGTTTTTGCTTACGTATATTTGCTTAAAATTTTAAATTATTTTAAATCCTTCACACATAATAATCATTATCAGGTGTTCTAAACCTCATGTCTTTCTGCTTATTAGGGTTATTTTATTTTCATCCCATTTGTAGAAGTGCTTCGTAATTTATAGTTTGTTTTTCCATGTTCCATTATAACCTTTCTTAAGTAAGGTGACGTTAACATATTATTTCAGCTTATGCCTGTGAATGAAAGGATGAAACTTTTTAAAACTGAATTGTCTGGCCGGAAAACCCAAAACCATAAATTTCTTTTTAGGTAAAATAAATTTAAACTAAGCTGATTTAAAAAAGCTAAATATGATTTAAATATAAGTTAAATAGTTAACATTTATATCTGTATTATGAGTTGTTTAACCTTAATTTTATGTTAATGATATATTTTAACAGTGATATCTTAAAAGTCCTGAAATTTCAATATACACAACTATTGAAACACACTGTATGAATTCAAACCCAAAAAAAACAACAGTCTGGTGGCTAAAAACATGGTACTGTCAGTTTCACTTAAATTTTTCATTTTTAATTTTTAATAGACAATTCTTTTAAACAACAATTGTTGTACCCACAGCTTATTTTATGCTTTTGTAAGTGGTTAAATTCTACAAAAATTGATGTGAGTAATTTCATACTTTAATACTTAAGGGCAAAGTAAACATAAGTATTTATTTTTTTCGTGTTTAGTAATAAAAAAAACAAATTTTTAAAAATAAAAAAAAATCTTTTTGCTAAATATTATTTCTACAAATTATTTTTTGCTTACGTATATGTGCTTAAAATTTTAAATTATTTTAAATCCTTCACACATAATAATTTATCAATTTTAAAAACCCATGTCTTTCTGCTTATTAGGGTTATTTTATTTTCATCCCATTTGTAGAAGTGCTTCGTAATTTATAGTTTGTTTTTCCATGTTCCATTATAAACCTTTCTTAAGAAGGGTACGACGTTAACATATTATTTCACTTATGCCTGTGAATGAAAAGGATAAATACTTTTTTAAAACTGAATTGTCCGGCCGGAAAAGCCCAAAACCATAAATTTCTTTTTAGGTAAAATAAATTTTAAACTGAAGCTGATTTAGAAAAAAGCTAAAATATGTTTTAAATAAAGTTAAATAGTTAACATTTAGTATCTGTATCTATGAGTTGTTTAACCTTAATTTTATGTTAAGTGAGTTCTTTAAGCAGTGTATCTTAAAAGTCCTGAAATTTCCAATTATCCCACGAACTATTGAAACACACTGTATGAATTCCAAACCCAAAAAAAAACAACAGTCTGCGTTGGCTAAAAGTACATGCGACGTTGTCGGACGTTTCTTACGACAGTTTAGTGTCAACTTTTTATTTTTAATACGTGCGTAATTTGCTGTGTACTACTAACAAAATATTATTCCGAAATTAACGGCCGAGTGATGATCGCGTTGTTAAATTTAGCAATGGACTTAGCAGTTTAGAATGTTTAACAAAACGTCATTATCAGTGTTATTCAATGATTTTAGTAGCAACCTGTCAAATCTGACATTTGTTAACATTCTAAACCGTTGTCAACTTAGCAAATGTTAAAAGCTAACAACGGTTAGAATGTTTAACAAAATATCCACGGTTGCCTACAATATTAATAACAATGACGTTTTGTTAAACATTCTAAGTATTTAATTAAGCGATTACTCGGCAGTAAAAGTATTTCAAATAAAATGCCTTTTTTTAAACAATTAATTTTGATAACTTTTAATTTCGGACCTTAATATTTTATTAACAAAATACAATTAATTACGCAGAAAATTCAAAAAAATATAAAAAAACTTTTAAAAATAAAAAGTTGACGCTGAATTTTTGAAATTAGAACTCTGGGTATTGTTCCGATACTTCTAGTGAGTGCAAAATATTGTTTTTTTTTTAGGTTTCAAAGGTACAGTTCGTAAAATAATTGGACATTCCGGCACTGTATATTTTTCATAACTTTATTTAATTTTTTAATTTTTTTATTATAGTTTTCTTTAGGATTTTAAATATTTCTCTTATATTAGCTATTCTTTGGTTGATTTATAAAAAAAGTTTAAGTTTAAATATGTAAAAAAATAGCTTTTATTAAACAGTAAAGAAATTGGTTTAATTTGATTTAAAACATGGGACAGCGCTTAATAAGAGATTTTTTGGCCAATAACGCCAGAAACAACCTGGCTTCAATTCTCAGCCGGGGAGACTTATTTAGGTAGTGTTATTTTAATCATAACATCTGTGGGGGCGCTACCGCGTTGTCTAAAAGGTGATGTGAAATGCAGCAATAGCATGTTTTAGTGCCTGGACCAATTTGACGAAACTGAGGAAAAATGGGCTAAACATCGAAAAACCTGGCCAGAGCTGTCGCAGTTATATTTAAAAAGTAATTTAATTACAATTACCAATTACTCTCTAAGTAGTAGTAAATTATGATTACCAATTACTAGCATGTTTGTTGAGAGTAATTTCATTATCAATTAAAACTAAAAGTAATTAAATATTTTGGGAATTACTTTATTTTAATAACCACATATATTAACTACGATACACTAAAAAAAATAAAATATTTATACTAATTTGCATCATATTTGCGTCACACTATTTAAACTGCTTTCTAGGCAAGTTCAACATTAAATGACTCTAAAATAAAAATTTCTTCTTATCCTATCCCAAACATCATTATATATTTTCCACGCGGCCCGCCGTGTTCCAAGATGTTCGTTCTGGCAGGCCAAAATTTCGGCAGTTTTTCCATAAAGAACGGTAATTAAATTTTTCGTAGTAATTCAATTACTTTATAAGTAATCTTATTACTTTCTGAGTAATAAAACTACTTGTGATTTATAAAAACCAAATACCAATTACGATAACATTATCCTAATAATTGATAATTTAAATTCAATTGCCTTTTCCGGAAAGTAATTAAATTAAAGTAATCCAATTACTGAGAAGTAATTCAATACGATTTTTCATTTATTTTAATTCAATTACCGACAGCTCCAAACCCGGCATCGATCCCTCATGGAATGTCATAAAGATAAAAATAAAACATATTTAAATGTTAAGAACCTATGGCTGTAAGAGAAATGGAAAATAAAATATTAGCGCCTAATTAATTATACTAGTTTTTTAACTGAATATTTTAAAAAATGCGCTCAATGGCTTACTAAATTAATCATCAAAATAGGCCCATTACATTGTAATTTTTATATCTACAGAGTTTGATCATAAAAACTTTTTCATAAATAAATTTATTCTCTCTTTATTAAATTAGGGTTTTAAGTTATCTAAAAACGTAGCGTAATAACAACAACGTTATCAGTAGTGCAAAATTAATTTCAAACATTTTCCAAACTTTAGCTAAATACGGGATTTATTCAAATAAATTCTGCAGTTGCTTGCTCCTTTAATAATAAACTACCTATGTCACACAAACAAATGCTTAGGCGGATATTTTACATAAACTAAATTCCAGCCTATTTACTCTGTTCTATTTAAGGCACATTTATGAAAGTGCCTAATAACTTACAACTTCGTTTGGTATCTGACCCATCTTAAAACGGGGTTTGACTTTGACATATTGTATTACTAATGTTTACGCTTCTTTACCTACCTGTTGGGCTCTGGGGCCATTTAAAATAATTCCGTTTTGGTTAAGATATAAATTACTTCTTTTGTATTAAGACAAAATTATTTATTTTACCCTAAAATAGATGTTTTCAAAAACATGGGACAATGCTTTATGGAAGACTTTTGGCCAATAAGACAAAAATGGTATAAACACCCCTCTGCAATAGGGCCCCATTTTTAAGACGCAGAATGTTAAAAAAAATTAGACATGGGCTATTTATTTATTTTTAAATCGGATTTTTTGTTTTAAATAAAACTAAAAACAGTGGTGTATCTCAGAAATTTTATTTATGCAATTAAAATATTTGCTTAATGTAAAACCAAACACAAAGTGAGCATCAGTAGTTAAATTATTAAAAAAAAAATTATTCCAAAATATTTACCGCGATATATTATCAAAAAAAAAAAAAATGGGCTGACACTAAGCCAGCGGACCATGTCAGTATCAGAAAGTATATTTTGTTCAGTGTTCTAACTGCCTCTCGCTTCTTTTAAATCCGAAAACGCGATTTAAAAATTAATGAAAAGATTTTAATTCAAAATATTTTTTAACAGCCCACAACTTATTTATTTATAAGAATTAATTTTTGAAATTTAGGTGATGCACCTGTCATATGGACACGCTTTTTATGACTCAATAAAGCCATTTTTTTACTTCCGGTATACTGGAAGTACCCTGTACATATTTATAGCCTACCTGATCCGCCTTAAAATTCTCTTTTCTACCACGTGTCACAATTGTCATTTAATTTTAAAATGGCTGCCAAAATCGGTTTTTTCCCCAAAATTTAGTAGGTCATGATGAGACAATTACAAATTATCAGCATGTAAAAGGCGTTGAGATGTAAAGAATAAGGTGTAAATATTTATGATTTTATTAATTTTTATCTAATTAATAAGAGTTAAGAATAGAGATTAATTTTAAAATTTTAGAAATATATTTTTTTAATGCTTAATATCTTAAAATTCAAAATAGGAAACTCCAATTTTTATTTAACGTAACTTTAGATCAAACATTAACTATTTCATATAATTTATCAGAACCAGTATGAAAAACTGACTTTTTATTAAAAACGCAAAATTATACATATCTACATTTTTCTATGATAATTTTTTAGATCATCTTTGTGTTACATGTTTAATTATTAATTATATTTTTATGATTTGTACAGGGTTTTCCCGTATAATTGCGCACCCCTTTAAAATCTTTATTTTTATAGATAGAAAAAAATAGTTTATATGAAAGTTGCAGGATTTTTCATGAAGATTTTCATGGTGTAAGATAGAAAAACAAATGATGATCGGAAAATTAACAAATCACTATCAACTTCGTTATTTTAAATGGAACACCCTGTATATGATTGAAAATTCAAATTCTGCTAATCTTCCTCTTTTCAAATATATATAACTTACCTATGTTCGGATAAACGAGTTGCAAGTTATTTGAACTTAAAATCTGTTCTTATAAGCCATAGTTAGCCATGGATACAACCCAAAGTTTGGCAAAGTTAAGTCGCGTTAGCCATGGTTCGTCTTGGAAACCAAACAAAAATTGACTTCTGTCAAATACTTTTATATTGAAGTTGATAGTTGATTTGTTAATTTTCCGATCATCATTTGTTTTTCTATCTTACACCAAGAAAATCTTCATGAAAAATCCTGCAACTTTCATATAAACTATTTTTTTCTATCTATAAAAATAAAGATTTTAAAGGGGTGCGCAATTATACGGGAAAACCCTGTACCAAAAAAATGACTTTTTATTTTATGAATTTCTTATTAGGTTTAACATTTTTGTTATCCCTCTGCTGGGGTTTACACTGTCCTATTGGCGCATTATTGTTACCTGTACTTATACTTATTATAAGGATTTGCGAATCAATGTAAATATGGATAATTTTGCGATTTTGGCAAAAAAGTCAGTTGTGCATACCAATTTTAATAATTTATATAAAATAGTAAATGTCTGATCTAAATTTAAATTAAATAAAAATTGAAGTTTGCTATTTTGGATTTTAAGATATTAAGCGTTAAAAAGATACATTTCTAAAATTTCAAAAATTAAGCTTTAATAAGAGTTAGAAATCTCTTATTAATTAGATAAAAAGTTACAAAACCACAAATATTTTTACGCCTTATTCTCCAAATCTTAACGTCTTTTACATGCTGATAATTTGTAATTGTCATGTCATGGCCTACTAAAATTTTGGAAAAAAAAATAGATTTTGGTAACCATTTTGAAATCAAATGACAAGTGTGACACATGGTTAAAAAGAGAATTTTATTCGGATCGGGTAGGCTAAAAATATATACGGGGTGCTATTTCAAATTTTAAATTAAGGGTTACTTTCGGTTAAACCGGAAGTGTAAAAATTGGTATTATTTGGTCATTAAAAGCGTATCCTTCTGACAGGTGCATCAACCAAATTCAAAAATTACTCCTAATAAATAAAAAAGTTATGGGCTGTTACATGTCTGCTGTGTCACCCGGTATATCCTAAATATGAGGCCGTTTTACAGCCATGTTTATTTAACATGTTTGTCCTATTTTGTCCATTAGGCGATGTCCTATGCTTTTTTTGAAAACCCCTATATGGGAATAGGTTTTTCCAATTTTTTGAATAAATTATTTTTCATTTAAAACCTATAGACCGTCAGCCCATCAAAAAACAAAGGAGCCAATTGTACCCAGTACGCTCTTTTAAAAAGTTTATGTTGACAGTGTGCTGAATATTTATTGATAAGTTTAACAGGATAATTGCGGTTTATTGAGTAAAAAATAGAACTAGAAACTTTCAAGTTCTATTTTAAATAGCTATCTGGGAACAATTGTACTCAGTATGCCATCTAATCGATATGTAAGATAGACCCCTTCGAAAATTCTATTTTAGCATATTAAGTACGATTGTTCCAAAAAATTTAAATTCAAATTTTTTTACCGACGAGCTGTAGTATTTTAACAGCTTTGGCTCTAAAAAATATGTTTATTAATATTTCTCTCCTAGCAGCACCCCATAATTTAACATGAACCTTTTCCTGCACAGGCATTTTTCCCCTCCAAACCTCCAGATTTTTAGGTCTCGTGTTAGGAAACTTTTACTTTACCTAAAATACGCACGGTAAGTTTAACTAAGGCCTTAAGCTTTCTAAAACTGTTTTAATATAAGAAAAACGGAATTAAATTTGTATTCGGAAGCCATTTCTTATCTGTCCTGTAAATTATGGCGCTATTAAAAAAAAACAAATATCTGTTTCCCCTTTGCCGCTACCAGTGTGGCCTAATTTTATTTTTAATTAATTTTTGCAGTAAGCGCGTACTTTACACCCTGTTTTTCCAATTTTTAATTAATCACAATAAAAACAAATTTCAACTTACGCGGTAGATGCAACCCTACGGGCTCGAGTCCATTTTTAACCCCATTTTTGTCATTAAGAGGTCCTCAAAATTTTGTATCCCTTATATCCGGCTTATTGTAGGCATGAAAAGTTAGCTATGTCTATGTTAAAGTCATTAAAGAGATATTCAAAATTTACGCTAGGCCCTTACACTCTGTTACAGCTGTAGTGGGCATACCGATCAATTGATTAAGAGCCTACCACGTGGTTTTCCTTACATGCTAGTGCTATAAATTTTAATGGAAATGTAAAGGACAGTAAGCAAGTATGCTTAGAGTAATCCTACTTGACACTGCGGCAGACCGCTAAATTTTGTAAAGTTACCTCTTCGAGCATATACCTACTAGAGGCCGCCTTGGCGCGATTTCACGCAGAGCGAGAGAGAAAGGTTGAAGACTTATTTCACCAAGGCTTTTTTTAGTAGGTATATGCGTAAAGGATTAGCTTATACATATGACATTTAATAAAGTTGGTCAGTTTTGCAACCTTCGAGCATATATCTAGTGCAATCAGCACGAAGAGCGAGAGAAAAAGGTTGTAGATCTATCGCGCCAACGCTTTCTCTAGTACGGATATACTTGAAGGGTTAGCTTGTATATGTCGCAGCCAACTAGCTTAATTAGCCGTTTAATCAACAGCCTAGCCTCTTTACCAAATAGCGCCGTTTAACTAGCGGCCTGAATGATATTCAGCCGTAACGTTTTTTTCAACATTTAATAAACTGGCTGGCTAATGCTTAGGCCAATCGTACGATAGGGTGACCATGTGACAGAAAGAACAAAGATAAAACATCTGACATAAGAACTCTTTATTAAATATACTTAAAATGTAACATATTACTGTTCTTTGGAAATCATAAGATCTAATGTGGTTAGTTGTGGTTAGTTTTGGTCAACAAGTTTTCGATAGAAATTCGCTTTAAAAATTAAATTGCTCACTCACAGCTTAATTTACATTATTATTGTCACTACACTCTTCCATTGTACTATTTTTCATTAAACTTGGGAAAACACCATTTAGTCTACGTCTTATTGACAGTTTGGAGTGTTTCGGTGCTAGGTGGCAATAAGTGAAACTAAATTGAAATGAACAGGCTAGGCAAGTGATGAAACGTCATCGATCCAAGTCATTCGCCTAGCGAACGGTTTGATTAAATTGCTAAATATCATTCAGGCCGCTAATAAAAAGGCGCTGTTTAGTAAAGAGGCTAGGCTGTTGATTAAACGGCTAATTAAGCTAGTTGGCTGCGAGATATATATGACATTTATTAACACAGTTTGTCAATTTTAAAACCTTTAAGCATATACCTACTAGAGGCAGACTGGTCGCTTGGCCATGCAAACAATCGTGTGAGAGAGAAAGAAGAATAGGTTTATTTTCTCTTTTTCTCGCTCCACGTACTGTTTGGTCGGCGGGAAGTGGTATATACTCCTTCCCGCTGAACAGTCAGTACGAGAATCAAGAAAGAAAGCTACTAGACTCATCGCGTTTTTGACTATTGCACGCTGTTCACACGGAAGCCAAGCTGCCTCTAGGTAGATATAGACTTAAAATTTTATACAAATGCAAAGTGCGAAATGCTTTAAAAAAATTAAATAACAAAAATACATTTTTTTGTAAATAAATAGAATAATAGTTATTTATGATATAAGTGTTTAAAGTTCAATTTTTAGGCACGAATGTGAAAGTCTGCAAAATGAGAGAAGCGAGTTCTGCAACTCACATGAGTCCCTTAAAACGTACTTTTAACTCAAATATCATACAATATTATTTCTACAAACGCAATATTGCTGTTAAAAATTGAATTATTTAAGAATTGAAAAATATGGTTTTACAATAGCATCGTATATAAAAATTATTAAAGTTGGCATTAATTATTGAATTCTAACAACCTTTTAAAATTTGACATTTTACTTTTAACACTAGTGCATTATAGTTATTAAGGTATCAAGGGTATTATAAGGATAATAACGCTTGAGGTCGATGGTGTGTTTCCCAAGGGCCTTTGGCCCGAGGGATATACGTTGACCGAAAGCGTTATTATCCTTAATACCCGTGGTGCCTTCAACGTTTAATGTCCGACTAAATATTCTTTTATGACAAAAAATTTAAATAAATTTTAAATGTATTAGTTTAAACCAAATCAAGTACTAGCATTTACCTGAAAAAATTGTCGAAACGTAATTGTGGTTACCATGGTTGTAAGTTTTTTGTCAATAAGACAGCACATAAAAAATAATTTTGCGATTGAGGCATAAAAATGTCCGAAGTAGTGGAAAATACCCATCTCCCCCAAGATATTTTTGTGAAAGCTGCTAAAGCTGAGCATGCGCTTGTGCCAGAAAAAACTAGGCGGATTTACGAGAAAGAATATTTCCATTTTGGGGTCTGGCTGACGGAACACTGCGTGGACCGTGTGGGCGAAACCGTTTTGATGGCTTATTTTTAAGATTTGTCAGAGTCATATTCTCCAAATTCCCTTTGGATAAAGTTTTCAATGTTACGTAAAGAATTTATAGTTCATAAGAAGATAAGAAGTAATGAAAAGTTGATTTCTCTGCAACAGTTTCTAAAGCAACTTGGTAGAAATTATCAGCCTAAAAAGTCGAAGGTTCTGACTCGCGAACAAGTTATAACTTTTTTAAAAGAAGCGCCCACTGAAAAATATTTGGAAGATAAAGTTGCATTAGTGATAAGTGTATTCAGAGCTTGTAGAAGAGACGAGCTTGTGAAAATGAAGTTTTCCGAAGTGCGTGATATGGGTCAGCATATATTTATTGACATTCCACAAAGTAAAAATTGGCAAGCAAGGAGCTTTTTGGTAATTGATGACAGTGAAATGTGCGCAACAAAGTTAATTCGGGACTATGTGTCTTTGCGACCTAAAAGTGCACCTATTGATAGGTTTTTTTGTGCTATCGTGATGAACAATGTACTGTGCAGCCTATAGGTAAAAATACATTTGGAAATATACCCTTTAAGATTGCTATATATTTGGGTTTACCTGATGCTAAGGCAGGTCATTGTTTAAGACGTACAGGGGCAACAATTCATTCTGATGCGGGAGGTAGTTCTGAGAGCTTAATGAGGTTAGGAGGCTGGAAGAGTTCTTCGGTAGCACAAGGGTACGTGGATGATAGTGAAAGCACCAAATTGGCTAATGCTTCCCTTGTAGTTGGGAAAAGTATTACTTTAAGTAACACAGCAACTGCGGTGGGGTATGGAAATGTGAAATTTTCCGGTCAGTTTGAAAATTGTACGTTTTACTTTAAAAATTAATTTTTATAATGATAAGTATCTTCTGTAAGTATGTTTGTATTTTCGTAATAAATGCTTAAATGAAGAGAACTTATTGTTTATTTATTGGTAAATTTGTAGGCCCTAGGGCGTTATTTTTTTTAATAACGCCCTAGGGTTATATTTCGTATTTAACTGACTTTGACATAATATTATTATTTGTCAAATAATATACCAGCCGGATATTAAAATAGTTTTTAAGGTTCTAGTGCTTTAAAGTAACTTTTAGGGCATCTAGATAGTGTTAAAAATTTTGTCTTTTACACGTTTGTAGAAAATATTATTTATATTTGACAATTATTAAAAAAAATAAATATTTGACTCAATTAAAAAAAAAAAAAAAAAAAAGAAACCGAGAATCGAACCCTAGCGTATCGGGCGTAAGATTACTAAAACATTTTGTTTCCAATTTCAAATTGCTTTATTAATTTAATTTGGTTTACAATTTATATTATTTACAAAGCATTTCATTTATTACAATCGTTTATTTTTCCTTGTTCAGGATTGAATGACAAATTAGCCAGAGAGGCTGAAGTGGATGTTCGCTCCTGTGTGGTAAATAATATAATTTAAGTTAAGGTCTTAGGTCGTTTACCGAAGTGACCTTACAAACGACATTGGACAACTGTTTTGCTAGGTTAGCTTGAGATTGGTAGTTTATTAGAGCTAGTTTTGTTTTTGTTTTATGTGTTTTCGCAGGAAAATGTTTATAAAAAACCTGCTGGATTTAAACTAAAGCAACGTTGTTAACACCAAGTTCATGGTCAGAGGGAATTCTAACTGATATATAAACCGCGTTCAAATTTTTGGACTTATTTTTTAGTTTTGCTGACTAGTTTGCTTTATTATTTTGAGGGTTAATTATCCTAAATGTATACCAATAATGCATCTAGTACATCCCTACGAGGTTCTTAATTAAAATAATAAGTTTTTTTTAGGTAGAGCCTTTTCCTTTAAGTATGTATGTTGTTGCTATTTACACAAACACTCACGACTTTTTATAACACAACCGCTAAAACAACCGAAGACGTGTTAAAAAATCTCTCTATTTTTGAACCGCATACAGATCCCTTTGATTTACTGATGGACACCTAAAGATAAATGAAAGTCAGCCCTAAAACTGACATTACGCTTATTTAAATCAAGAAAGCCGTTTAATTTAAGCTCACCCACGGATATTTCAAGGTCAGATTAAGCTTGTCCTTAAAACTCTAGATACAAATTTAAACTTATTTGGAAGCCATAAATTAACTAAAATTGTATTTTTACTGTTCTCAGCTTCAAGTTTATTGTTCTACCACAAGTTACCCTTTAAAAAAACAACATTTTTTAAATAATATAAATCAGTAAAATTAAATTACAAGTCTACCAGGGTAATACTTTAGTCTTGATATTACTCTACAATTGTTTTGTTTGGCTCTATTATGGATTTCTAAAAAGTAAAGGTAAAGCAATTGTAGAATTATACTCTCTTACCCTTTGAAACGTTTAAAAGGAATTATATTTTAAAAATTTTTCGAACTGTGTTAAATACAATAAAACTAGAACTACATGAAAAGTTGTAGAAACAGAATAAAAAAGTTTATTTAAAAGAAATGATGCCTAAAACTAACCAATCCCAAAAAAAAAACAAGTAATGCAAAATTTTTAGAAAAGCTTAGCAAACCCCTGGCGCTCTACAAGAATTATAAACTACGTTTCGCCAGCTAATCAGCCCTAGGTCAAGGGCAATGGTACTACCTGCGGCGGAGTACATAAACACCTTAACCCTGGATTAAATTTTTCGTTATCTAATTTATCTTAAAAAATGGATTTAATGTTATATTACGAACACTGGGCCAACGTCAGCGCTGAAGATGAAATTAAATTAACTTGAACGCCAGGTTCAGCGCCGAAGAAGGTCGAAGCCGTTATATTTATGACTGACCGTAAAATATGGGGACAAGTATAATAATTTGCCTTTAAGCAGCGCAAAGATATTATTAGTATAAATAATAATAATAAAAAGAAATATGAATATCACCCTTATCCTAATGAGCATCAAAAGGTAGTAAAAATAATCAGCATTTTCTTCGACAAATAAAAATTTAAAGAAATAGTCCAGGAAACGAACCATTTTGCTTTGCAATTTTTTTTTAAGTGCATAGAATGACTTAAAATTTTGACAGAAAAAGTCCAAAGATCAAAATCTTTATTATGCCTAAGGAAACACTTACGTTGGGAGTGGTTACCAAACTACCTTGGGGTGGACTTTTTTTTCTATTTTGACCACAAGAGTCTATAGAAAAAGGATTTCTAAGCAATTCTTTACCAATTATTCGCGATTACAAGTCGGAGTTTTTCGTTAATAAAATCAACGTTTTTGATCGGTTTTTTGCAAATAACTTGATAAGTATGCATTTTATTAAAAAAACTGTACTTAAATAACAAAATGGTAGTTTTTAGAAAAACAAATAATATGTTTTTTTGGTAATTTTTGTGAAACCAATACAAACCAAGTTGTGGTTTGTTAAATGTTAGCTGTTATTAATCAAACACAAAATTTCAGAGTTTCAAAGGCAAATAACGCAAAATCTACGAATTTTTCAAGGAAAACTAATAACAACTTTTTTAAGGCATTCGCAAAGCCCTTTCTTTTTTTTAGAAAAGGTATACATTGTAAAAGTTAAGTGAGTTTTAATTAAAATAAGGTTAGACAACCCCCTCATCACCACCCTAATTAAAATAAGTCGTAGCCCTTTTTCAGTTCTCTTTATTTATGTATTATAAAAATATTTTAACATTTTAAGCGATTTAAATTGCTTAATTTAAAAAAAAGAGCTGGAAGTAAAACTCAAAGCTTAGAATTTTTATAAAAAATGACCTCCAATATGAATAACTCCAAAACTAGGGAAGATACGTAAAAATTGCGTAGGTATCAAAATGTAGCCTTTTTAATTATGGACATTTTTTTAATTTTCTATATGACGGTAATTAAGTGAGATATAAACGTTTAAAACGCGTGTATACACGAGTACTACCTTGTTTCAGCCCTTTAAAATCACCCCTTTAAGAAAGTAAGGACCTTAAACCGTGTTAATATATGGCTTCTAATAGCAACAATTTTTCGGCGCATTCTAAAAGCGATTCAATGCATTTTTTTTAAAAACCCCCTATAAAACCATTTTTTGCATTGTTATATTGAAAGGGGTGAATTTTTGAGGATTAAAAAATTACAAAATTAAATTAATAATACTTTTGAGCAGTCACATTTTTTAATTTCAACTCTGTGACAATATGTTAATTGTTCCAGGGTAAACATTTTTTTTTAATTAATTATAATAGGCTTTCATCCCTAAAAAATAAAAAGCGACCTTCAGCATAGTAAAGATTTTGAAGAGGAGGGTAAGTTACGCTTAATTTAAAATTTTCATGCAAAACACTGTGATAATACATTAATTTTTGAGGGTAAATATATTTTTTTAAATCCTAATGGGTGTTGAGTTTTAGGGCTAAATTGATGTTTCAGAAAACAAAATACTACTTTTTTAACTTATTTGAATTAAATTTTACTTAACTTAGGCTTTAATGTATAGTTGTATAGGTTTTAGCAATAAAGGGTAGTTTTTCCCTAAAAAATATAGAGCTCCCATAGGCATAACATAGATTTTGAAGAGGAGGATAAGTTAAGCTTAATCCCAAATTTTAATGCAAATCTATGCATTTTGAAAAAATTGTCAGGGTTTGCTCTTTTTTAGCTTGGACTAAAATAAATATTTATATGAGCGCATTCATGAAGCCTTTAAGACAAACCTTTATTAAGTAAAAATATCAGTAGAAAATTTGGCTTTTACCCTAATTAAAATCTACGATGGTAACACTATACAATTTAAACTGTGCCAGCTGCAAAGCTAGATCTAGAATCTAGTTTAACATCAACAAAAGTTTTGGTTTATAAACATCTATCTCAATTGTCAAAATGTTTATATACGTTGCCTATTCGAACAACATTGAAGTTTGCATGCAGTTCCGAAACTAAAGGAGCTTTGTCAACCACACGGCGGTGGTCATCATAACTTTGTTTAAACACTTAGTTCTAACCGGATGGTTAGGTTAGTTTAATTAACACATTGTAATACATACTAATTTAGTTTACTTTGCTGGTACAATGTCAACTGAACGGCTTAGTTGCAGACTAGAAAACAAACATAGTCTAGGTGTAGTTCAGGCATTTTTAGTTAAATTTTGCTTTTAAGAAGTAACAAAAACATGTTAATCCATATTTATTTTTAAAATACTTAGTGATGTGTTTGAATAAAAATCTTATAGAAAAAAAATTAATTCTATTTGCATATTTTAGTGAAAACAAGAAATTTAATGTCATATACATAGTTTTAAAACACATTTTTTGACTAAATAACTTAAAACTAGCCTTAATTTTATTTTATATATATTAAGAAATCAAGTAAATTTATATGAATTAAAAATAGTTTGTTTAATTTGTGCAAGTTTTAATATCTTGCGGCTTTAAAAATAGCAAAATTTTTATTTCATTTTTTACAAAATAATTTTAGAACAAATTGTTACAGATGGTATCAGCAGAGAGATTGATAAAACAACCTTTAGACGTTTAAGATATATGATTATATTTAAACAAAAAATTTAACTATTGTCTATTGTCCAAGCCTAACATTACTTTTTCTTTTTTTTGCTTGTTTGGTTTTGGTTAGTTGTGGTTAGTTGTTTTTAAAGTATTAGGAAAACCACAAACGATAGAACAGTAAAAAAAGATCGCGGATAACTTAAATTGTCTCTGAGATACATGGCGTTTTTCAAATTTTAATGATTTTAGTATTTTTTTATATCTTGCTTGTTGATGAAGATAGAAAAAAATGGTAGAACGTATTTATGTAGAATTGTACGTTAAATCAATTGGTGTGTAATTAAGTATGAAACACTCTGTATTTTAATAATTGTAATTGCCATGTTTCTGTACGCTTTGTACAATTTTTATGCAAATTTGCTTCATTAGAAACATTTATTTACTTGTATAATAGATAGAAAAGAATATAATTAACCAATCTTAAAACGTAGCAGATGTTTTTTGGCATATATAATTTACAAGCGTTACAAAAAAGGTTTAAAAAGAGCCATTGTAAGGGATATTTATTAAAATAACCTTAGAAAATCACAAAATAATATTATGGAGGAGCAGGTATAATTTTTGGGCATTTTAGGCATTCTAAAAATTTTAAAACATGTGAGAAATGATTATGGAAAAGAGACTAAAGGATTTATAACAAGGATTTTGTCCTAAACATATAAATATTGAACTCCCATTTATGGTGGAAATAAAAAGAAGAAAAAATGTTGTAAAATGAAGTAAATATTAATATAATGTAGTTATAGTTATAGAATGATTTAATATTATTTTTATATAAGTAAACTTAAAAAGGCAGTATTAACTTAAATATCGGTCAAAAAAAGAAAAGTATTTATTATTATATTAAATTATCCAAAATGTTTTTTAGACTATATAAAAGTCTAAAAAACATTTTGGATAATTTAAATCAATTTAGAACTTACGTAGTAAAATTAAGTTACGAAAAAAGAAAAGGTTATGTTTTACAATTTAAAATAAAAGAAATTTATTCGGAATTAAGTAACGAAATAATTTAGATTAATTAAAAAAAAATCAGAATTCAGGGATGGGTAATGACGAGGTTTTGCTAGTTAAAATTTAGTTGAAAATATTAAAAAATTCAGCTTTTGGGGTGAATCAGATACAGATAGAGTTGCTAATATAAGTTTATTTGATCTAAGGGTGACTGTAGGTCTAGTATCTATTATGAACGATACAGAAGAGACAACACATAAATTATTTGACGCGATAGATCTTTATTGTTCCATGCTAAATAACGACTGCAAAACTTCATTAATAAAATTTGTGTTAAGAACATGCTTATCGCATATTGCTAAAATAAGGTTAAATATTAGTTATGATGTGGTAAATGATTTGTTGGTTGACATACAAAAAGTATCTTTGAACTAAAAAATCAGATACTGATCTGTAAGCTTAGTTGTTATTTTGAAAACAAGGGGGGAAATGAGTGAAATATTTCTCAAGAAAATATATTTTTTTTGTTAATTTAACAATTTAACAAGTGGACGGTAACACTAACTCTTACGATATTTTAAGACCCAATAACAAAAAAATAGGTTAGAAAAGATTTGCTTAAAGTATTCGTGATCAAAAGTATAGTACATTATAGAGCCTAGAAATTTTGCTTTTTAATAAGATGCTATTAGGGCGACGCAGGATAAGGAAGGTAGCGTCTTAACTAATAACTTTTTACATGTTATGACAATGTCAAGTCGGGCCGAATAAAGAATATTTTTATAGAAATTTTCACCGAGGTTCTAATCAAAACTTAATTTTTTTAAATAATAATAATGGCAATAGAAACTTAATCAATTTTCAAAACAATAGTTTACCTAATAATAACACATGTTATTAACAATTCTAAAAATATTTTAGAGGACGTTTATTTACTCGCGGCAATGGTAATAGGAGATAATTGCGACCCGCTAGACATAGATGTATTTCGCAGAACCGTCTAATATCGTCGGTCAAGACCAAACAGGTCATGATCCTCATCAAAATTCGCAAGAGTTTTTAGGTTTTTTAGAAACTAAAAAAATAATTCTTTCTCTGTCCGGTTGTTACTGCACATATTTTGTTTTCTTTTTTCGTTAATCTTAAGCCCCATATTTCCAGCATGTTTTTCGAAGTTGCTGAATGTATTTTTGACATTTTGTATGCTGTTTCCAATGATATCAACGTCATCCGCAGGTGTAGGTTAGGGCCATTATTTTAAAAGACCATCGCTAAAGAGCAGATTTCAGCCTTCCTGGTGATATATTTAAGAGAAACATTAAAAAGCAGCGGTGGTAGGGCATCGCCTTGTTTAAGGCCATTGTTAATATCAAACACCTCCGAGAAGTTTTGTCCAACTTTGCTTTTTAAACCGCCGGGTCGTTCTTTTGACTTTTTTTGGAAAGCCAACTTCTTTTATTGCTTGCACCAGTTTTACTTTCCGGACGGTATGAAATCGACAAATAGTTGATGGAGATCTCGGTTAAATTCCCATCATTTCTCCATTAGTTGTCGGATGGTAAATATTAGGTCTGTGGTGAAGCGGCCTCTCTTGAAAGCACACTGGTATTCTCCTCCGATTTCTGCCGCGTATGGTCCAAGTCTTCCTAGAAGTACATTGGCAAATATTTTGTACGGCATGTTTAATAGCGCGATGCGTCTTTAGTTGATACATTTTATTTTATCTCCTTTTTTATATATGGGGACGATAACTCCTTTTTTCCATTTATTTCATATGGCTCTCAGCAGTTGGTAAAATTCCTTGCACATTCTGCCGGTATACTATCGCTTCCTGGAGCTTGGTACTTACTGTACCACGGAATAAAGTAAAGAAAAGTTAAGTATTTTTGGCTATACTTGTATGGAAGACATCTTTTTCTCCTCACTTGCATCCATCTTTTTGGTTCCAGCAAAACTGAAGATGACCATTTACTCTACTCACTCTCAATTATTTCATCCTCACACATTTAAGACCAAACAGGTCATGATCCTCATCAAAATTCGCAAGAGTTTTTAGTTTTTTTTCTCTAGAAATAATTGCGCATTTTTTTTTATTTAAATGTTCCCTGAAATTCCGTAAATTTTAATGTTAATAATAAAAATTTTGGTTTTCCTATAGATAGTGGTGCGTCATTATGCGCAATTAAATTAATTTTTTTACACCCAAATAGCGTAATAATTAAAGAAAAAATTAAGATAGTAGGTATACTTTATTCTTTAAAGATTATGTATTGCTGAAGTTAAAAGTAAATAACACCATATTCGAAAAAGAAGTGTATGTCTTTGTTTCACTAACGTGTTCAAATAATGGTATTGTAAAAGAAAACCTGTTTTATCTTATTTTATGAAATATTTTTCAACATAGTAAAAAATAGTAGTAAAATGAATTGTAAAACTTACCAAAGTCTTTGATATTGCTGGTTCTAGAAATGTTTATCTTGATAGGTATTTTAATGTGGAAATTAGGTTAAATAAAAAGATAATAGGATAAAGATATTTTAAAGATAATTCGTAATTTTTCCCGACACTAATATACCGCTTATAGTTATTAATTGCAAAAAAATCCGAAAACCGTATCTTTATTGATGCATGCCGTTCTTGCACGTAATCTTTTCACTAGCCCTTTTTTAATAGTGAACCTTAAATTTAAAATTATTTTAAGAATCATTTCAAAGCGCGGTTGCCAATTAAAACAAACATCTTTTCTTAAAAAAATTGATCACACTAAACATCTAAAGAAGATACCATGAGATTATTTATTACAAAAATAATACATTAACGTTAAATAATTTTAAAAATAAAATTATTTTACCTTTAAATTCAAATTTAAATGACGTTTTGGTGATTTCACCTGCAGGTATATCGAAATTATTTTACCGAGTGAATTGTGTCAAGGAGTATTTATGGCAGGTTTTGTAGCACAACCGAATAAGCGAAAAATTCACGTTTAGATTTTAAATACGCGACAAAATAATGTTTTCCTAAAAAACTATATTTCTAAAGTAAAAAAACTAACTGAGTATGCATTTTGTCAATTTCCTTCTGAGAAAGTATGTTTGTATAGAGTAAAAAATGGGTTTAAACTTTTAAAATTAAGTTATTTAAATAAAGAGGAACAACTATTGATAGAGAGTACTTGCGCAAAATTCGCTAACTTTTTCATATGCCAGGTAAAAAGTTAACATTCACAAACAAATAATCTTTACAATTAAAAGAAAATGTATCACCAGTTTGCGTAAAGCCGTATAGTCTTTCTCATTTACAAAAAGACAAAATAAATTAAAAAAATTCTTAAATGTGTGAGGATGAAATAATTGAGAGTGAGTAGAGTAAATGGTCATCTTCAGTTTTGCTGGAACCAAAAAGATGGATGCAAGTGAGGAGAAAAAGATGTCTTCCATACAAGTATGGCCAAAAATACTTAACTTTTCTTTACTTTATTCCGTGGTACAGTAAGTACCAAGCTCCAGGAAGCGATAGTATACCGGCAGAATGTGCAAGGAATTTTACCAACTGCTAAGAGCCATATGAAATAAATGGAAAAAAGGAGTTTATTGTATCACAAAGACGCATCCGCTATAAACATGCCGTACAAAATATTTGCCAATGTACTTCTAGGAAGACTTAGACCATACGCGGCAGAAATCGGAGGAGAATACCAGTGTGCTTTCAAGGAGGCCGCTTCACCACAGACCTAATATTTACCATCCGACAACTAATGGAGAAATGATGGGAATTTAACCGAGATCTCCATCAACTATTTGTCGATTTTACACCGTCCGGAAAGTAAAACTGGTGCAAGCAATAAAAGAAGTTGGCTTTCCAAAAAAAGTCAAAAGAATGACCCGGCGATTTAAAAAGCAAAGTTGGACAAAGCTTCTTGGAGGTGTTTGATATTAACAATGGCCTTAAACAAGGCGATGCCCTACCACCGCTGCTTTTTAATGTTTCTCTTAAATATGTCACCAGAAAGGCTGAAATCTGCTCTTTAGCGATGGTCTTTTAAAATAATGGCCCTAACCTACACCTGCTTTTGCGGATGACGTTGATATCATTGGAAACAGCATACAAAATGTCAAAAATACATTCAGCAACTTCGAAAAACATGCTGGAAATATGGGGCTTAAGATTAACCAAAAAAAAAACGAAACATGTGCAGTAACAACCGGACAAAGAAAGAATAGGTCACAACATTACGATGAATGACTACAACTTTGAACGTGTCAAAAAAATAAAAAAATCTTGAGACAACGCTGGCAGATGACACTGATGGGACAGAAGAAGTTAACTGTAGAATACAAGCCGGAAACAAATGCCTTTATACAACTTACAATCTACTAACATTAAAGAAGACTTCAAGACGTACCGAGATAAACATGTACAAAACAATAATTAGACCAGTTGTGATGTACGGATGTGAAACGTGGCAAATGAACAACGCCTCCGAGTCTTTGAGCGAAGAGTACTTAGAAAATATATGGTTTAACCGTAGACGCGACAACGGGAAGATACAGAATTCGTACAAACAGGGAGCTAGAAGACCTATAGCCTCATTGTCCGAGAAATAAAATCCAAACGATTATACAGCCGTACTTAGAAAAGGCAGTAATGTTCACTTACCGTTTTTTTTTAATTCAGTGCCAATATGTTTTTTCAATGATTTTACTTTATCTAGTACATCAATAATATTATTTTTATAAAATAGTTTTTTTTTTAAATTTGACCGATATTCTGAATTAATTAAATTTCCTAGGTATAAAAGCAGTCTATTTCTCAAAGTAATAAAGCAGTAAAATTCAAACTATACTGCTTTTATCTTCTAAAAGTGACAAGTACTGCTTTTTTACTCTCTAATACGTGTCATATAATAATATTATGATCTGTATTTACCGACGAATAATATTAAGTAAAGGCAAGAAAGATGCGATTTTGAAAAATGTTTGTCCTTTAATACCTGATTATCATAAAATTTGCCAGAAAAATAGCTATTATTTTTAATTAAAATATTTTTTCAGTTTCTAGATCCAGTTTGTTGAGGTTCTAATTAGTTTTCATTAAGTTTAAAAAGTTTTTCATGTAATTAAACCTTCATCTTTTTTTTTCAAAAATTTTAAAATGTTCAAAGATTTTAAAAAATATATTTTTTTTTTAATTTCTAAGACTGTTTTTTTCATTAGGTAATAATTTGATAATTTAAAAAAAAAATAAATAATTGTTAAATATTTGTATTTATCGTTACATAAATAACAATATAATTATTTTTATATAATTATTAATCGTATTTTTACTGTTTAAGTATTTATCGTGCATACACAAATTTGAAAATTACAATCAGTATTTTATATTTTGTGATTTAACGGTGATAAGATATAATAATAATGTGTGTACCTAGTTGTGTTTATTTGTCAATAAATAGAATTTATAAAAAAAATATTTTTATTCAACATTGCTGCGCTTTTGTAACAAACTAATTTAAATTATAATTAATAAAAACAACGGAAAAAAGCAATAATCTTATTTTACAGAGTAAAAAGGCAGTAAATTATACGTTACTGCGATTAATTACTTTTTAAAAATACTCAAAAATGACTTTTTAAAGAGTCATGTAAAATATTATTAGTTATTTGCTCCTTATTATAGAAGAATACTATTATTAATTAAGTTATAAATTATATGAAATTTAAATTTGATTTTTCTCCAATTTGGCTTTTTGCACGTTACTGCCTTTTCCCTAAGCACGGCAGTATAGGTTACATGGCCAAGTTCTTTATTGACATTGCTTTGTTTCTTTTGTTTGAAACCGTTCATTTATTTTATCCATCCATCATATGTCACCTGTTCTATTAGCAGATCATCTGCTGCGAGACTACGTAACATAAAAATCTGCTTGCTCCGCTCTCCTCCAAGATGTTAATAATAAAGAACTTGGTCATATAGATATTAAGATATAGCTGTTAATCTTAATAGATGGCAATTCTTTGTTGTAAATCTTCGGAAATATAATTTCTGGAGGCAGCCTTGCTGCTTAGGCCGGCTAACAAGCGTGCGAAACCTTACCAGAAATAATAAAACAACTAAATGAGCTTTTACTGAAAAATTAGCAAGTCTTAACTAAGTCCCAATGCATTCTACTCTATGTTTAAATTAAAATTTAGATTGGCGCGTTTGGTTTATATTGGTGACAAAATAAATATTCCCAAATTGATTAATGTAAAAGATAAAAAAATCAAAAAGTTATAAAGCGTTAGCAATAGAAATAAATAAATTTAATTGGAAGGTTCCTTGTATATGTATCGTAAAGGAAGTAACTAAAGTAGTAAATTACGCTACTAAAAAACTCATTTTAAATAACTTTTAATTTTTACTTACTTACTACCAGCGGACACGCAGGCATAAAGAGAATAAAAAATAATTTAAAAAAATATTATTTCTGGTCAGGCGAGGAAAAAAATGTTAAACATTTAGTAAAAAATGCAACACCTGTTAAAAGCAAAAACATTTAAAACATCATACTAAAGAGCCTATGAGATTAACTTTTCAAAAACTATATTTGGATATAGTCGAACCCTTTACAAATATACAGGGTGTCCCGGAATATGTGGGCAATCTCTCGGAATCTAATAGAAAACCTAAAATATTATGACAAGTTCCCATAAACTTTTTCCTACGAGAGATACAGGTAGTACATAGCGGACGACCCTGGAAATCGTTTTTTTATAAATAACTTTTAAAATACTAAACGTAATTTAATATTTTTTTAATATGATGGTTACTAGATAAGTATTTTTAAAATGAACCCATTAAATCATATTTGACTTATTTAGTTTTCCAGGGACGGACTAGCTCTGACACAATAATAGCAATTTTTTTAACACCCTGTATGATAAAGGCTCAACAATATTATTTTTGGATAGCTTTAACATAAAACTAAAAAAAAGGTATTCTTGATTGACATCGATAAAATTAATTGTTTACGAGAAATAAAATATTATGTTTGGTATTTTTTTTACATTATACAGAGTGTTTTCTAATTGTACATTAATATTGAGGGAGACAATTTTTGAGTCAATCTTAAGAAGAAAACTTCATATGAATGTATGTCCCAAACGTCTTAACTTTTGAGATACAGTGTGGTAAATTTTTTAAAATTAAATCATTTATTATTAATATCTGTAATACCACTTTAGATATTTTAATGATCTTTGACATACATGAACTATGTTACAAGAAGCATTTTTTAGTGTACCACATTTTTTTTTATTTGCCAAAATAGGCAGGTCAAATTCTGTACGAACGCCACTGGTGAAAATAAAAAAAAATGTGGTACACTAAAAAAGACTTCTTGATACATAGTACTTATATGCCAAATTTCATTAAAATATCTAAAGTGGTATTACAGATTTTATTAATAAATGATTTATTTTTGAAAATTTTACCACCCTGTATCTCAAAAGTTAAGACGTTTAGGACATAAGTTCATATAAAGTTTTCTTCTTAAAATGGACCCAAAAATTGATTCCCCTAATATTGACGTACATTAATAAAACACCCTGCATAATGTAAAAAAAATACCAACCATGATATTTTATTTCTCGTAAACAGTTGATTTTATCGATGTCCATCAAGAGTACCTTTTTTTTGGTTAAGGTTAAAGCTATCTAAAAGTAATATTGTTGAGCCTTTATCATACAGGGTGTAAAAAAATTGCTATTATTATGTCAGAGCTAGTTCGTCCCTGGCAAACTAAATAAGCCAAATATGATTTAATTGGTTCATTTTAAGAAGACTTATCTACCAACCATCATATTAAAAAAATATTTAATTACGCCTAGTATTTTAAAAGTTATTTAAACAAAAACGATTTGCAGGGGCCTCCGTTATGTACCTGTATCTCCGTAGGGGAGGCTCATAGGGAAAAATTTATGGGAACTTGTCATAATATTTTTAGGTTTTCTATTAGATTCCGAGAGATTGTCCACATATTCTGGGACACCTTGTGTAAATGACTGTTCGTATATATTAACTTTTTAGTGCGAATTGACTTAATTCGTAGAGGAATATCCGCTTAAATCTAAAGGCGATGTAACTGTAGCTAAAAGTTTTGTTAAAAACTTTATTTTAGGGTACGGCATTTCACCTGAAATCGCAACGTATAGAGGCTCTGAATTTAACCCATCCACTAAAAGTTGAATTTCAACAATCCGACAATAAATTTAGCTTTTGAAATAAAAATATTTTCTTAAGCTTCTTGTTGTATGTAAAACTTGCCTTAATGATAAAAAAAAGAACAAAGTAGGTCATAGTTAATAATAAAACTTTAAGGTCTTTTAAAAAGATAAAAACTTTTACTTTATTAGGACAGGCCACATTTTAAAACTTTTTTTACTGCTAAAAGGCAACTTGCCACCAGCGTTTATACTACCACAAAAGATTCCTGTTGATGGCCCTAAAGAAAAGAGTTTTCTTTGTTTCTCGCCTTTGTTTGCCTTAACTACGGCAACTCTAGTTTTATAAGGAGTTTGTCAGATAAATCGGATAATTATTTCCTAGGGAGAATGTTTCTGAAAAAGTGATTTAATGAGCAAAAATAAAGTATGACTAAAATTTTAAAACATTTTCGATACCTCTTTGGGCAAGGCAATATATAAACAATTTTCTTTTATGTTTTTACAGAAAATATTTTAAATTTTAAGGTAAACACAATAAATCGGTTTTTATTCAATTTATTTTAAATATTCGCAAATATTTTTTTTACATCTTAAACAAGTGCCCTCTGTAAATAACTTAGAAAATAAAAAACAATCTTTTAATTAGGCTTTCACCATTTACAAATGGATATTTTCTTTGTAAAACCTATATGTACGCCTGTATAAAGTAATTAAACGGGACCTACAATTTATTATGAAATTCAAATCATACTCAACGACACACGTGGTAATCCATTAAGTTAATGGCTATTCTATGCGTTGCTTAATTTGCTGATCTGGCAAGAAGTGGTAACATATTCCACAAAAAATTAAATAAAAATATATTTTTATAATAACTTTATTTGTTCTGGCACGTTATACCATAAACTTTAAAAGAAATAAAGGTATTAACCAGCAACACTTACCGTTTAGTTGCTGGAGTTTTTTTAGTTAAATGCATTTATGATATTGTACTTTTCGTCAAAAGACCAATCTTAATATTCACTTTCTGCTAAAAAAAAAGGTTAGGTTTTTTTAATTTAAAACAAATTTTTGATATTGTGTTTTTTGTCGTTGCCTATTTAGTTTAAATAGGTTTTTACTACAAAACCTTTATAATGCTTAAAAAAATATTTTATAAAAATAATTTTCCTATTCATCATCCACTTTTTGACATTGTCAACAGAAGTCAAGATAAAAATAAAAAGAAACAAAAACTATTAGAGTCATATTATAGGTGCACCATATTGTATTTATAGTACGTATTTCAAAAAGCTCTTATCTATCTGCTTACATAAACAAATAGGGTTGTCGAAAGTAAATAATATACGGACTCTCTTTGGACAAAAATTTGCCATTTACAAAATTGACATTACTACCACTATAAAAGATTTAGAAGTTCACATTACTCTCTTCTTCACGCCCTCAATTCTAACCTTCATTTTTTGCCCTCTTAAATTTAAAAACAATAAATTAAAACTTATTTATAAAGTTACTTATAAAAAGAAACAAAAACTTCTAGAGTCATATTATAGGTACACCATCTTGTATTTATAGTACGTATTCCAAAAAGCTCTTATCTATCTGCTTACATAAACAAATTGGGTTGTCAAAAGTAAATAATATACCTACTCTCTTTGGACAAAAAATTGCCTTTTACAAAATTGACATTACTAGCGCTGGAGATTGAGGGCGTAAAGGAGGGCTCTCCCGGCACGCCCTCAATTCTAACCTTCATTTTCCGCCCTCTTAAATTGAAAAACAATAATTTAAAACTGATTTTATATAATTTTAATGGGTAATAGGGTACCAACAAACAACGGATAATTTTAAATACAATAAATTATTTGTTAAATTAATTGTAACATTTAAATAACTATAAAAACTATTGATATTTTTAAGCCAAGGTCCTCAATGGTAGTATTTCTGGTCAAGTTAATTTAATTCTGATTTTGTGCTAATGTTTGTAAGATAAATGAAGCATTTGACAAGATTGGATGATTGGACAACATAAAGGCTGTTTTGGTTTTGTTCCCCATTGAGGAGTCCACATAACCTTCAACTAACCACAACCATTTTAATTGGAGTACAGGGTGTTCCATTTTTGATGGTGTTGCGGCTCGCTTATTAGCAGAGATAGGAGGATGCCAACGAACTCAAGGACTAGAATTAACGCAACGCCAGTTTGTAGGCAGGGTGTTTGGTATAGTGACCTGTTTGTTTTTTTTTTTGGAAAAACGTAAACAAATTGCCAGATCTCAAAAACCAAAATCAGGAAATTACCTTGAAAATGTAATAAAATTATTCAAAAATATTGCTTTTTGTGTTAATATAGGCAACATCGATTTAAATATGAACAAGCACCAACCAGAAGCCTACTTTGGACAGCGGCTGCATTCGTTTAATAAAAAATGATAGTAAATCAGGTGTTGTACGGCACTTCGATATCATTTTATCTCTCTTCAATAACACATTTTGTAAACTGACTTGATCAACAGCAACCGAATTGAGCATCTAAAGTAAATGACATATCTGTCTGTCACTTCAGATAATAAACAAAAATAGTTTTCCGGCTTTAAAAATAATTTTTAGCAATAAAGAATCATCGATTTATAAAAATGTAATTTATGGTGCAATGCCATAAACATTGAAAAAGTAATTATTTCCTGAGTTATGTTATTGAAGTGTCTTTAATCAATATTGCCGTGCAGTGTGTTGACAAGAACTATCCCTCCTTGTCCCCCTAAATATTTTAATGCCAAACAAGGTTTGTTTACTTTATTTCTATCCAAAAATTCGTTGGAGGCTACTTTCTTATGAAATGAAAGATGCCATTAGCAAATTTGTCATAGCTATCTTAATGTTTTAGATACGGGGAGTTTTTTCATTTTCGGGCACTCCTTGTATCTTAGCTATCTTATGAGTTATCGAAAACATAAGAATTGTTTGCTGACGTTTCGGCAAAATCACATTTGCCATTATCAAAGCTTAGAAGCTTACTGCAGCGTCTTATAGATATTTTTACGTAGCATCCAGTGGCGTACTTAGATTTTTTCTAGAGAGAACAGTTTTTAAGATAACAACCAAACTTACTTTCTTTTATATATATTTTTGTTTTAATTTAGTTTTTTGGCCTAATATTAAAAATAAATATTAACAATTATATAGTTTTGGGAAGCTTGTATAAAGATAAATAAGGTTGACCAAAAATATATAGGGTGTCCCATTTAAAAAAAGTATGTTTAATTGTTATCTCAAAAACTGTTCTCTCTAGAAAAAATCTAAGTATTCATTCTACGTAAAAATATCCATAAGAATGCGTTTTTATCTTTTTGATAACTCTTTAGATTGTTGAAATACAAGGAGTGCCCGAAAATGCAAAGTTTTCAAAAACCCACCCTATCTAAAAAATTAAGATGGTTACGACAAATTTGTTAACGATATCTTTTATTTTATGAAAAAGTAGCAAGTAATGGAAAAACCGTATCCTTCTTTCTGTGCTAATAAACGAGATAACCCGGAAAACCATCGAAAATGGACACCCTGTACATCTGCACCATTATTGACTTATAAGCTGGCAGCAGTTCTTCTGAAAGCGTGACCTGTGAAGCCTTCGAGATTTTTTAACTTCATAAAGAGGAAGGCTATTGGATTGTGCCCTATTGGTTGCCGTTTCTTCTCCAACCTAAACCAAAAATCCATCGATTTTATTGGCTTTTTGGAGCCTTATAAAATCTCGAACATTTTTTACCCATCTTGGATCAGTAAAAAGAAATGATCCACTTATATATGTTTGGAAATCTGGAATTTCCACTAGAACTGTCTCTTTTAACATACCTATATCAGCCATTTTTATTTTTACTAATTCATCTGATAGATGTGCTCCTAAGATGTCTCACTGATTTTAGCTAAATCAGTAAGAAAAAGAAAAAATAAAACAATACGTTTAATTTTGTTATTTGTTACAGTTATCCATAATATATTTAGGCTCTATAACGCTTTAAAAATCTTATCCTAATTACAAAAAGTTTATTTAAAGCCATGTTTAGAAAGTCTTTTCTAATTTCTCTCAAAAAAATGTTAAATTTTTTGGCCAAAAACCCACATTTTGTCTTTTCAGGTAGGCTATAAGTTTTCCATGCTTTGAAATGTTGCATTTTTCTTTAACTTCCAGCTTTTTCTTAACATACTATATGTTGCCCACAAGATGGAAGGTTTCTTGTGTATTCTTTGCTTTTTAAAATATGTTAGTAAGACATTTTACGAGCTTAAATTCTTAATCGATTTTGCCTAACAACACTTTTTGTAAGCTGCAAAGGACTTTAGGTACCCAGCCCTGCTTTTTTTGGGCACCAAACCATGAGATGCCCTATCTGCTTTATTTTAAGCGGGTGCATCTTAATTCTTAGTTACACCAACCACAACATGACATACCTATACTTCCCGAAGTGACTTTTCGCGTACTAATATTCTCATATGAGCGAAAAACAAAATAAAAATAAAATATCAAACAACACATAACACCACACATAAAAAAACATGTCTTTCTTTTATTGTAATTGGACATGGAAAAGTTAGAAATATGTATATAGAGGAGAAATAACAATACACATTTTGGGATTGTTTTTTATTTTTCTTTGTAGAAGTGAATATTGCAAAAACTAAACGTGATAAATAAAAGGTGCTTTTTTTGTTGTTTGGGGCCATAATAAAATTAACAAGTGCATATATATATATATATATATATATATATATATATATATATATATTATATATATATATATATATACATATACAAATAAGCAAAATAGTATGCAAAATGTTGGTAATAATCTTGGTGATGGTCTAGAAAAAACAACAAATGTATTTCTTAAACTCGATAATAAACTTATTATTAAACGTTATAAATAGTATACGATATTATTATATAGTTTGTAAACTTTTTTTTCTATAGATATTTTAAAACCCAACACAGAAACGCCTTATTGTATGTAACTTTTTTAATTCTTTGCTAGACATGGGTCGTTAACTTTTACTACACCGATTTTCTATAGAAACTTTTCCAATAGTAGAGTCAAAGGGCATTGATTACGAAGCCAAAGCCAAAAAGTCACTTATAGAGTGTTTCAAGTTTTATTAGACAATTTATATTTTACGATAGCGCTGCAATAGCTATTTTTCTTTGACTTCTCTGATTTTTAAAATAAACTGGCTTTGCGGTTTGTGTTGGTTTGTAAACGATGTGTTTTTCATTGGCATAAAATATAATTTAATTTAAAACAGGGTATCAAGTAACATATGACACACTTTCTGCCTTGTGTGGGAGTATCTTTAACTAATGTTTTGTGAACGAGATGCTACCTCACGGGCCTTATACCTGGTTCGAATCCTGCTAGGTAAAGGACTTTTTTAAATTATTTTCAAAATAGTGATGACGTCACAACGTGGATTTGACATGTGACATAAATATAGTTAGGTTAAGATTCCTAATTACATAGATGGTGTAGTGCCTAAGCCCTAGGCCTGGTGCATAAGCGTGGGGGGCCCCACATGTGACGTAATACCTTAAAATATAGTTAACCTAAGATTCGTAAATATTTGACATTTGACAGTTGACATGTGACAGGTGACAGTTGACAGGTGACAGGTGTCACGCATGCGCAATACCTTAAAATATAGCTAGCCCAAGATTCCTAAATAATGACGTCAGAGATGCTAGTAGGTCTTGCGGTAGTCGCGCCAAAAAAAGTTCCCAGGCCCAAGTAAGGCACTACACTACTACTACTAATGTAATGGGACACAGAGCAACAGCAGATTCCTTAAGTCAAAATAATGCAATTAACGTTAACTTGCCTTATAACAAAGATGATAATAACTAAGATACAGGGTGTCAAACTTTTAATTTTGTTTTCGTTTTTTCATAAATATTTCTTCTTTTAAATACATAGCGGTACAAAATCTGGGTATTTGGGCATTCTTTGAGGCGAGAAATTCAAATTTCTCCATACTTTTGATGTTGCTAGTAGGGGCGCCAGCTACGGCCTACCCCACTTGTTTTAGATAGCATAACTTTTTTTAAGCTTAGTATATTGACCTGTTTATTAAAAAAGCACTTACTATAATTCCCGCCGCGTCAAAAATGTATACCTCGTTTAGGTCTCTAGAAGCAACTGTTTTTAAGATAAACGCGCTTTAAAGGATTTTCCTATAAAAAATAGGTTTCGGCCAATTTTCTCATGAACCACCCTGTATATATATATATATATATATATATAGTTTAGAAGTGGTTTCTTTTCTTTGCCTTGTTTAGGTATATTGTTTTATTATTTAGTATTCTTGGGTTTAAAGGCAGATAAAACAAAATTTTTTTTAATAAAATATAATTTTTAAAATTAACGTTTCGGCTCTCTAGTATGAGGCCTTCATCAGAATATCTGCAATGCAAAGAGAAAAACACAATAGAGCTGTGACTAATTACAAAAATTAATATAGTTACCTTATTAGTAGAGATTTCCATAAGTAGTCATTGTTAAAATTTAACATAAACACACATTTTCAAACGATCACTCAAACGATTATTGTATACACATATTACAAAACATAGCGACACAAATTTAAAATTTCTTAATAAAAGGCATCAGCCGTTATGAGTATTATTTTTGTTTTTTTTTTAATTTAAAATTAAGGAGTTTATTTCTTTGTAACAATTCACGATAGCGACATCTATGGTATATTAACAAAATATATGTTAATCCACTGCATTAAAATTACGGAGATTTTTTAAAGTTTTTCTCATGGTAGAGTATCAATTTAATGGTATTGGTAACAGGTGGCAGCATTTAGAGATTTAAGTATATTTGTTGATTAAATTTTTTTCTTAAATATGTTATTCTTATTATTATTTAAATTTAATAGTTACGTAATATGCTAGAAATCAACTGAGTAGATTGTAGTATAATTTGCTTAAATTTTTTGTATCAGTTTTGCGTTTACTGTATTTTTTTGTTTTTGTATACATATCATTTCTGAAATTCTCTATTATATATATATATATATATATATATATATATATATATATATATATATATATATATATATATATATATATATATATATATATATATATATATATATATATATATATATATATATATATATATATAAACATTTTTATTCTATGTTCCCCCTGCTAACCCCGTTTCATAAAAAGTAAGAGTTGACAATGCAATGTTGACGTATCACAAAGTGCAGTGCAGGATTGGCCTAGAGCTCTAAAACTGGTAAAACTGTTTGATAGTCAACTTTATAGTTCCAATATTAAGCCCAAAGCTTATAACCAAACAAAGTAATTAAGCGTTTTTAGGATTTCCAAAACAAGGTAAGGCTTGGGCACGTAAAATAGCTTAAAAAAGTTATGGTTAAAATTTGAGCCCTTAATTTTAATATTTAAAGGTTTATCATCGCAGAATTAAATTTTTAAATCCGTACGCAGCTTGCACTTGTATCTTTTTAAGAAAATATTTGAGAAATATAGGAAATACATATTTTTAAAAGAAATTAAATTCCCAACAAAAAAGATCTGATTAAAAATTTTCGTCCGACAAGCCGTTTGCACGTAATCTTGCCTTGAAAATCATCCGATTTTACGATTTGATTTTTTAAATTTAAAATTTTGTTACGATGAACCAACTTGATTTTAAGAAAGGACGATGTTTTACTTTATGGGAAATTAAATGCTTTCCAAAAAAGTTGGTTCATCAGTTACAAAATGCCAAAGTTAAAAAATCATATCGCAAGATTACGTGGAAACGGCTTGTCGGACGAAAATTTTTAATCAGCTCTTTTATATATATATATATATATATATATATATATATATATATATATATATATATATATATATATATATATATATATATATATATATATATATATATATATATATATAATATATATATTATTAAATTTATAAATTTAAAAAAATTGAAAAGATGGGGATATAATATGTAAGAAAATATTGAACCCCAATGTAATTGTAAATTTTTATTTATGTATTTCTGTAATTTCCAAAAAAAGCCTTTTTTTAATAATATTTATAATTCTGTAAAATGTTCGTTTTTATATAGTTGAATACATTTCCGGTGTCGATAATTTGTTCTGATAAAGCACAAGATCTTTTTAGTCTAGCGTCACTTTTATGTAGTGTAATTCTTTTGCTAATCTTTTGCTTTGTTTGACCTATATATTTTTTGTCACAATTATGACTAGGTTACAGAGTTAGATTGATTTATTATCGGTTCTTAATTTTTTAGTTTATTATATAAACTATAAATTGTTTAACGTTTTGCTGTGTAATTTTATTATTTTTATTTTTAAAAACTTGAATAATTTGTGAACTTAAGTTTTTAATATATGGAACGACCCCAAAAATAATATAAATATTAGTTTGTAAGAAAATATTTCGATTATTTATAATATTTGCGTTATTGGTAGTATACAAAATTTAAATCGTTTTATTCGGTTTTAGAAAAACTACTATATTTCTTTCTTCACACAAAAATATGTGATTAAAAGTATAAAATCTCTTATAATATTTTTATTTAAGAAATAGGGTTACGTAAATCAAGTCGAATTTAAACAAATAATTTTTGGTTTACTATTTAAGAAATATAAAAAAATATTTTTCTTTTATTATTTTCCCTACCAAAAGTCAATAATAGAAATCTTTTTTGGGCAACCTTTTGAGATTTGCAAAAAAGATGTTCTAAAATATAGTATAATTGTACATAAAAACCATTTTTATGTAAGTTTCTGTTTAATATGATAAAATTAAATATGTTTACATTTTATTGGTTCAAAAAATATTTCTTTACAATTTTTTCTTCTAACACATATTTGCTGTGGCCGCTTATATACCAATAAAAACTGACTTTTTTAGCTAATAGTGCGGTATCTTTTTTAATGGTAAGTATCTTATGGTCACCAGTTCCATCCAATCATATTGATGAAAAATTTTTATTTTTATGACCATTAGATACTTACCATTAAAAAAGATACCGCACTAGGTGCTAAAAGAGTCAGTTTTTATATGTATATAAGCGACCACAGCAAATATGTGTTAGAAGAACAAATTGTAAATATGTCATTTTTTAGTAAACATTAAACAGCACAACGAATAGACAACCAAAAAATTACTTTAAAAAAATGGCTTTAGATTTTTATTTAATTCTGGATGACAAGAAACAAATCATTGGCAGGATTGTTAGGTTAAACTGTAATAAATCAAAATTATTTCAAAATTGAATAGCATTTCCGGCTCAAAGTTCAAATAACTACATGCCTAACTCCTATACTGAATAAACCAATAATCAATGCACTAAATTATGTCTCATGACAATATCATTGTATTCTGATTACTAAAATGTATTTGAATTTACCCCTAAATGCTACATGACAATATCTATTTGATACGGTAATAAAGTTTAAACATCCTATCTCTTTATGGAAATCCCCAAGTCTACTTTGGTCCTTTTAAACTGTTTTAATGAAACGATGTATACCGAAATTTAGCTAAGTAAAATTAAATTGCTTAACTATTAGAGCCAGTTAATCTGCCCACAAAATTTTGTCTTTGACCTTTGCTAACAAAACGCATTGCCCTAAAAAAAATCTTCAATTATAAAGAATAAATAACGACAACCTATAAATCAAAAATTTATCTCACAAATTATTAGGACAATTAAAACAAAAATTTGATCTTTAAACTGTTATAATAATTACTGTTTATTGCTCTTAAACAAAAAGATAAAATATGGTTAAAAGTTTAACTTGTGCTTTACTAGATAATGTCTTTAATATCGAGATATACATACAGTGCGGTTTTTGGAAGTCCTCTCCCCCTTTAACTCTTGAACGGGACAAGATACCAAAGTTGGGTAAAATTTAGGTAAGAGGGTATTACTAAAATTAATATTTGGCACAAAAATTATTGTCGTCACGTGGCCAAGTGCCGAGAGGCCACTATTATCCTTTTTTTTCCAATGGAAAGAAGGATCATGCACCTCGTTTTAAAGGCCTTTTAAATCTCTTCTTAAAACCGTTTTTTTTAAATCGTCCAAGCACAATTGATTGAATAAACTGAAATAATAATAATGTTTTCCGTAAAATAATTAAGGTATTTACAATATGTTACAAAAAAATTAAAACAGGTAATATTCGACATTTTTTGGCATAATAAAGTTGGTTGTCGAATATTGGTGGTGGTAAATGTTTTATTTACCCTTAATACAATATTTAAAACTTTAAACTAAATTTTTAGAAATTTTACCAAATACCCAGCATTGCCCGTTTTTAAAAGATTATCTAAATATCTTTCATTGCCATTAGGATTTTACTGATTTAACCTTTTCCGGTATCCGACATATATTCCTTCCTTGTATCAACCATTGTTTCTAATATTTGTATGTTAAAATATATGGTGTAATGATTTTCCAGTTACAAGGTTAACATAGTTTTGTTTCTAGGATATTAGCTTTTGTTTCATAGCCTACTGTGGTTTAAAGTAATAAAGTTTAAATAAATCGCATAGAAAACCAATAGCATCTATGGTGTGTTGTATTTTTGAAAGAGAAATTAATATGGTATATATTTAGAATAAAATATTCAGGTTGTTCCATTAAAAAAAAATAGGTCTAAAACCTTTTTACCTGACCCCGTATACTTATTCTGAAGACGGAAGATTATTGAATAATCATTATACAGAAAAAAAAATTTAAACATTTTTTGCATCTCTTTTTACTTACAAAATATAGTGTAAAAATTGTCATTATTTTGATTTTTCTCCGTATCTCTTAAGCGAACATAAATTTTTAAAATTTAATTTTAACATTTTGTGTTTAACCCCAAAAGAGCACATAATGCTAATACTAATTTTTTTGATTGCAATAACAGTTACGAAGATACCCTATAAAAGCGTTGAATATGGGACACTTTTTAAATGCACACTTTTTTAAAGTAACCAAAAACAACACATGTTAAGAGTCCATTCACGCCGCGAAAATTGGATCCAATATGGGGTTCAGGGCATAATGTTTTTCTCAAAAACGGTATAAGTTATCGATAATTTTCAAAAACTATATGAAAGCCAACACTTAAATCTAGCTTCTGCTGTAATAGTTTATTAAATTTGGATTTAGTTTTTAATATTTCCTTAGATACTATTTTTTCTTAACTTGAGTCATATTTCAAAAATCCGCTACAGCAGAGGCATAGATTATTTCTTAACCTTTAGAATGATGTATAATTTATGTCATTTAAGTAAAAAATAGTTACCGGAAAAACGTTATCCCCTGTAGGCTTGCAATCGGAAGCAACATCGCATCGATACACCGAATTTGAAAGAATCTAAATAAAATATAATATTTTTAATGCGGCTATACGAAAATTGTGGTAGTGGGAGTTTGTTAGTCTCCGCCCACCGTCTCCGCGTCCTTTCGCCCGACCTTTAATTTGTAGCGCAAATGCACTCTTAAAAAAAATGATAATTGGTTTAAAAAATATTTTAAGTCATGTTTACCATACTTGTAGGGTAAAGGGGTAATTTACTATCCCAATCTTATATTGCCGTATTCCACAGCCCTTTAAGCTTAGGCTTTTTTTGTTAACTTATTTTATTGCAGTGGTTTTTAATGTAAAAAGTCTATTTTTAAACTGTTAAACGTAAAGTTATTTTAAATAAAATTAAGACCAATTGTTTTTAGCCACCGAAAAAATGTAAAAAAAAAAAAATATTAATTTCAAAATATGGTAAAACACATATTTAGGTTAATGCTAAGAGTTTAATTTTTAAATTTTTTAAATAAAAAATACTAAACAGTTTTAAAACATTTCTTAGGATAATTTCAAATGTAGTTATTTATTTTTTTGATGTAGCCTATTATTTGGCCTATTATTTGAGAATGAGTCCGCTGAATTATGTTTAAGGACTTTAATTGCAAGTTATTAGTACGTAAAATGCCATACGAAAAAGCAGTGTTACCTTAACCTTAGTCTACCGTTGCACTTCTATAATATAATTTACTCTTCTTGACACATTAACCTTGTGAAATATCTAACTCTTAACTTAACCCTGCGAACTATAATTTTTCAAAATTTAAAATTTTAAATTTAAAGGGGGTTTTGTTGAATTAGGTTTAAAACGAAAAAATGTACCTGCTGAACACGTCGTAAGAGGAAACTTACCCACTGCTACAAGAATATTTTTAAATTTATTGTTTTCTAATAGAAATTTAAAAAATTTAACAATAAAATATTTTAATATCAATACAATCTTATTAATTACCCAATAAGATATTATTATTAAAAATCTTTATTAGTAACGATTATATTTCTGACGACTTTACAAAATCCCAAATCTTTGTTTTTACCACAGGTTCCCTTCTTATACTTGAAGCCGGGTTTACACGCTTGAAATTTGTGTTGGGGAACCAAACATCGACAACCATACGCTTGAAAATGCTCTTGTATGTTCGTGAGAAGCAAGCATGACGAACATCGAGCTTGTGTTGTGTTGCGTTCATTGGATCAGTTGCCCTATTTTCCCGCAGCACCTCAATGGTCACATTACAACAAACAGAAACTTACCTCTGTCGGCCGCCAGCGCACAAACGACGCAAGCGCTGGTCGCAAACTTCCTTTGATTTGTGTTAAAAAACCAACACTTGGTCAAATCAGCCCCTAGTGCTGGTAAGCTTGTTAAGTTTTGTCAAGCATGTGGACCCGGCTTGTGGCAGATATCAGCACACGTTTCTTATGAATCTGTATATTTATTGGAACTGTGTGTAAGCTTTTGAGGCTGTGTTTTCGGTAATTTGTGATCTCTCAATAGCACCCAATTGTGTGGTTACCTGGTACATCGGAAGACAATACTAATGAGCCTGCAGTAAAAAGCGTATTAACTGTTCTTTTTTCCCTTCTAAAATAAGGCGAAAGGTAAATGCGTCCTGCAAAAAATGTAAAAAATTTATATGTTGTAAACATAACGTCGATATGTGCCAACGCTGCTTGTAACAGATTTTCCTAATATACTTACACTGCGCAACTTATTTAACGCACAATCAAAAATTTGTCTCAACTTTGATCTTATGTATTTTCGTTATTTTTTGTTCGTTTTTATTGATATTTTTGTTACTTTGTAGGTTTTTCTCTTAAGAATATCACTACGCTAGGTGTTTTGGGTAAAAAAGTTTTTTTGGTATTATACCGAGTGTTAATAAAATGTTTTTTTTTGGAAAATTTGAAAAAACCCTGAGCATATATTAGCTATTTTAAGTTTTCAAATTAAGCAAATTAAAGCCCTACTTTTTTTACATTTTCATTTTTTTTTTTTGTTAACTTTTATTCAAAATATCCAAATTTTTTTGTTAAAAGTTTTTTATTAATTTTTTTTTTATTTTTTTTTTTCTAAGATCATTTTATTAAATGAACTAATCCCTCATTTTCTTTTTTTTTCCCCTTTTATATTGTTCTGCGAACGAGTCAAGGTATTTAAAAAAAAAAAAAGACATGAAACAAATTAAAAAAAAAAAAAACCCCAAAATTTAGAATTTAATTTAACAACAATAAATAACTAACTAAAAAACAAATTTATTAAAATCAGTATCTGGTGTTTCTCCCCCTGCAGCGAATGACCTGACCCGTTATTATGCTTTAATTAGTTCCTATTACATTTTGTTCTAAGTCATTCCATAATTTAACCAGACGTTCGACAATTTTTAAATTTTGTGGTTACGTCCTTCACTTACAACCGTCGACCAATATAATCCCAAAATTTTGATGGGTTTAGGTCGGGGTAGGGGGTGGCCTTCTATGTAATTTATTCCAAGTTCTGGATAATTTTTACGAATCGAGAGTAGGGGGCGCGCATTGTCGTGCATGAGTAAAAAATTAGGTCCTTTAAGGTAAAGGAAAAGTTCTTCAAGAATATCTGTATTATACCTTTAAATTAAACTTTCATTTACAATTACCAACTCTTCGACCTAAAGATTTTCCCCCCCCCACCCTCACATCCACCCCTTAAATTGTTAAAAAATTATTATTATCGCTCACCTGGTCTGCGAAGACGGGGGTCTTAAAAATTTTCACTCAATTGATATTGAGAATGTTGTGGTAAAAATTAAAAAGAAACACAATTAAGCAAAACCCAAAAGAGGAAAAAACAAACCCTTACTTTTCTATTTAAGGAATTTATTGAATTTAAAACCCCCCACCCCCAACCAATCAAACAAATAGCCAATCTGTTTAGGCGCCAACTTTGAGATGTTTTTTGGATGTCGATATTTTGACAGCCTACAAAATTCAAATTTAAAATTGGTTTTGGGGTTTCCGGGGCCAAAAAAAACGGGAAAAAAAATTTTTGGCCTTTTTTTCTTGGTTTCAAAAGCTAATAAAAAACAAAAAATGGAAAAAAGTTAAACCTCGACTATCAGTCCAAAAACTCAATCTTTCCAAAAAATTTAAACCTTGAAAATTTAAATGGCCTTGATGATCTACTGTTAATGGGGCCTCGACAGCAATCCTGGGTCTTAAATTTCTTTCTTAATGTCGACGCACAGTTTGAACACATAGAGTGGACCCCCACCTTTAAGTTCTGATCTTAAATTTTTGCAGTTTAAATCGTTTCCCAGCACTTCCTTAAAA
>JAHBCN010007930.1:0-40895 GCA_019359885.1 Listronotus oregonensis
AAATCAAATCGTCAAAGTTTATAATTAGGTCAGAATTTTCAAAATCTTTATTTAATTGGTCACTTCATCCTGCATTATTTTGGGTTTTTTTTCCAGCAGGTTTTTTTGGGGAAAGGGGGATTTTTTTTGAGAAGTAATGTGGAAATTTGGAAAAAAAATACGGGGCACTGCTTTTAAATTTTTAGTCTTTTTTTTTGGTGGGAAAATTTTGCATTGACCCATCTGGCAAGCGATAATCATCCTTTTAATAATGTCACTTTCTACAAAATGCTTAGCGAAAACCACAGAATATTTTGAGGGTGACCATGACTGTCTAGGAATATTCCTAAGCCAATGGGTTTAAGGTTTTTTCGTCCTTTGGAAAGGTGAAAAGGGGTCCTGGTTCTCCTGCATCAAGAAATTTTTGGTGGGTTTTACCCAGGCACACAAAAGGGGACTTGGCATGGTAAATTAATTAAATTAAAAACCCCGAGAAGGTTACCAGGAAAAAAAAAAAACAGTAAAAAAAATAGTATCAAAAAACGGGCCCCCAAGTACCTATGCACGCAATAAAAAAAAAAAAAACGTACGACAAAATTCCAAAATGTATACCTACGTACTTACGGAATTTTCCCCAATGCTAATATTTGTTATTTTTTTAAAAAATAACTAAAAAAACCCCTTCCAAAATTTAAAAAGCCAAACACGAATCATTAAAACACCTTTAATTTTTTAATTTTTTTAAAAAAGCACCCCCAAAAAAATGTCAAGTTCATTTGCCGCCATTTACTTTAAGTTTTTTTATAACACCGGCATTTTTCCCCCCCGCAGATATTCTTGTTTTTGCAATGTCTGGGAAAAAAAAATTCCCCCGGTCACTCCAAATTTCAAAAGTAAGCCTTTTTTAGGGGGAACCTTTATTTAAAATATTTTCTTTCAAAAAAGTTGTTTTTTTTACAATAAAACAACAGAGCAACAGGTCATTCAACGTAAATCATATACTAAACAACAGCAAACGTGTGTCGCTAGATCTGAAGGCATATTTGGGGTTTCCTTTTTCAGGGTTTTTTAGTGAAGTAGGGCTGTGGTTTAACACTTGCATATGTGATATCTTACAACTCTTAACATTCTTTATTCTTTTAATAAGAGCCCACTTTCGAGATAGCTTTTTTCTCTTGCCCACTAAGGGCTGTGGGCCTGTCACATTATTTACTTTTTTTCCAAACTTCGGGGTGGGAGAAAAAAACCAATTTTTTCCTTAAAAGCCCCTAAAAAAAAAAAATGCCCATGAACCGTTAAAATGTAACTGGACAGGTCCTGAATTTGTGACATTGTTCAATTTTTTATCCCTAGAGTATCTAGGCTGTGTAACCTACCTGTATAGATTTTTCCCCTTTCCCTTAAATTTTTTTTAATCTTGTTTAATAAACTACATCTTACTTCACTTAAGACACTCATGGTATATTAGTACTTAGACTTTAAGCCTTTGTGAACTGTCAAAAAATTAAAAAAATTAAAGGTTATGTAATTTAATTGCTTTAGGAAAATTTTTACTGTAACAAATTTATTACAAAAAACAATCTATTTTTGAAAAAAAATCACATTGTTTAATCTCTTGTATAAGTTCTAATTTTTTTTTATATTATTAGTGGATTAAGTTAGCGGCCAAGGACATTCAAATCAGACATTAGGAGTTTTAAGACGATCTCAAACAGTTAATGTGCATGTCTAAATGTAATATTTTTCAGAGATTCGTGATTTAAAAAAATGGTCAGACAGAATGAAGGCCCCCTTAATAGATCTTTATACTGAAGAAGGTTTACAAAAAATGTGGAATGATTGGTGTGATACTATGGTGAATATTTTTAAAAATGGTGGAGATATTTGCAAAAACCATCTTAAAGATATCAAGTGTTCAACATTGATTTTGCATGGCGATAAAGACCCAATGGTTCCTTTAGAACACCCTCAATATTTATTAGATAATATTAAAAATGCAAGGTATGTTGTAGAAGATTTATTAAAATTTCTTTTTAGTCTTTTGAATAAAATGTCTCATTTTTCTGAGTAAACATTATTTTAATTTTTGTTTTAGGTTACACAGATATCCAGAGGGAAAGCACAATATACATTTAAAATATGCAAATGATTTTAATAAAATTGTGTCTGACTTTATTTTATTCAATCATATTAATTAAATAAAAATACATTTTTAAAGTAAAATATTGTTTTAATTCTGAATTGAAAAATTATCTATGTTGGAGTTAGATTAGTATCCATGTATATAATTTTTATAATAAATAAAATTGTTTGGTAGCTTTTCAGGAAAATCACATCTGCAAATATTGAAGATATCAGAAGCTTACTGCTTCATCAAATATAAAAATCAGTTGCACCATCATCCGAAAAAAATTAATTGCAATTTACCTTCATATACCTATAAATAATTTTAATTTAACTTTTATCCAAACAGATCTAATTCTTAAAAAATATATTTTGTATTCCAATATCTTATTACTTCACAAAAGTCATCTGTTTGGCATATGCAATAGTTAGTTTATTGCTTTAATTTAACTCCAACAAAGCCACTGTTAAAAAAATCAAATTAGAACATACATAACTACAGATAATTTTAGCTTTTAACCATTAAGAGCTGGAATCAATTCGCCACCAGCTAGCATTTCTTTAACAATGTCTAGTCCTCCCAGTAGATCTCCATTTACATACAACTGAGGATATGTTGGCCAATCCGAATATTTCTTAAGACCTTGGCGGACTTCTTCATCTTGTAAAATGTCAAATGTCTCATAGGATACCCTGAATTAAATAAACTCATTATTATTATTATTAAAGACAAAACAATAATTATTTTATCTATTAAAATGATTTAGGTATTTATCAAGTATTTAAAGTGATGTGTTTGAATTACTTAAGCCTTTTTTTGGCAGACTTAACCCTTGCCCACTGTGTTAAAATAAAGAGTAAGTGTTGAGAAAACCTATTTTTTATTATTCTTAAGGTAATACTAACCCAGTATTATTTAAAATTTCAATGATTTGTCTGCTGAATCCACATCTAGGAGTATTCCTATCTCCTTTCATAAACAGCATTACTTTGGATTGGCTGATTAATGATTTTAATCGGTCTTCAAGAGATCCAGCTTTTTCATTATTAATGTTAGCATGCAGCTTCACTTTTTCAGTGATTTTGGCTGCGTCTGCACCATCTACTCTATCAAGTTTTTTATTGGATTGAAATAAAAGGACTGTCGGCACAGCTTCAATGTTGTATTTTAGTGATATTTCACTTAATTCTTCGGCAGGGCAAGAGTAAAATTTTACTGCTGAATAGACACTTTGTTTAGCTAAAGCATCTAGGACTTCATTAACTTGTGAGCACTGATCAGCCCAGTCTGCTTGGAAATGCACTACAGTTAAATTAGGCTCCCTAGACAAAAAATTAAACATTAAAATATTTAAAACATTAGAAAATTGTATTTACTTACTTAATGGCTTCTTCAAACGATTTTTGGTCATTTATTAGTGCTGGCATATTAAAAATTAAAACAACTTTTTACTTTTGAAATATAACTATTCACCACTTTGGATTGAAAAATCAATTTTAGGTTAACAAGAGGTAGTGTCTAAAGCTCTGGCTCTGAAAGCGGATTTATATTTTTTACCGTCCCCCAATTAAATTAGTTGCGTTATTTGATCAATCCTTCGAATTAATCTGATCTAAGCAGAAGCTACTATACTAGGTACTACACACAAGAAACCGAGTAAGTTCCAACGAGGTTATAATATATAACGTCGTTGGTAAGTACCCAAGGGTGATAAAAGTTTACTACCCTTGGTAGTGATGGAACCTTCCGAATGATCTTCCGAACGATATTCGAATATAGAAATGTTTCGAATGATTCGAATATTTCTTTCGAATATTCCGCTACTTATCGGATGATAGTTCATTCAATTCGCGGTTCATTCATATCAAAAATAGAAATTTTCCACAAAATGTCGACTTTTTTGGCGGCCACTGTATACTATTCTATACACCACACCAATAATTACGAATTAAAACGAAAACAAAACATCGCCGCACCACCAATAACAGCAAAACCAATTTAAAACGTACAAGAATACGTATGCGAACACAACATCAACCCAATAATAGTCGACTGAAATTAAAAGCGGAAACAAAATAATTCATTTTTCATCTTTCGACATCTGATTTATCCGGAATAATTCGTTATTTCGAAAGCAAACATTTCGACTTCGGGGTAAGTCGACGGTTGGCGGTCGGCGCAATATATCGAATACCGACTGACGTTGATCGGTCAATGTTTCATATGTCGAATGATATTCCGAATATGAAGATCTTCCGAAATACGAATATTCGAATATTAAAATCATCCGAATATGCCCATCGCTAACCCTTGGTAAGTACCCACTTAATCTTGACACAAAACACAAACTGGTTAGTTCTGGTTATCGACAGTGTTGCCATATGAGATAAAGCAGTAATCGTGAAATTCAATGACGAAAATTCGTGAGAAATCGTCAATCGAAAGAATCAATCAAAAAAGTCATGAAAAACCTACGATACGAGGCACGACTGCGTGAAAATGCAAACAAATAAATTGTAAATCACCTTAACAGCAAGCAACGGAGAATCTCATGTCTCAGGCGACGGGGATTCCCCAGATCTTCGGTCGTTTCTTTCGATATGCCATTGTTATCATTCACTACAGGACGAAGTAAATTTATTTATTTATAAATGAATAGTATATTGTTGGTTTGATTTAATAAAAATGCAATATTTTATTTTATAATGATTTACTTAAAAAACGTAGAATTGCTACCTTATTCCAAAGATAATACTACTACGGATAAGATAAACCATTCAATGCTATATTTTTGATACCCCCAATGGACTTAGGCTAACGCGAGCCGATGTCCATCGAGAGATTTTCGCGCTGTGCATTTCAATCCTTGAACGAAAGTTAAACAGTGTTGCCGGCAGGCCTTTACTATTGGCGTGATGAAACGCGACTAGAAAATATACAACCCGTTTAGCCGCCCGTTTTCGCTACTTCGTATTCCGAATAAGGTACAAGCGACAGACATTGCAATGTCGCACATGGTTTCGTACCTCGTTTCGCTGGGGCAGGGGTTACCGACTTAATTTTATTCGCATTTACGGAAGCATTGATATCTCCGAACTGATTCAGAGCGCCCCATTTAAATGAACCATCTATCCGTAGTAGTATTATCTTTGCTTATTCTTAAGATCGTGAAATCGGAACCAAAATCATGTAATCTTGCATCCAGTGTTGCCGCGGCTTGCTTTACAACTTCCACTTTTTGTTACACAAAATTCCGCTATTTTCCGCTACTCTTATCAATATGTTTGTTTCGTAAAAAAAATATTAAATAGACTAAACAGCCACGAGGTTATAGGTTACGGTTAAAAAGATATGACAGTATACTAAATTCAATTATTTTATTAATAGTTATAAGGCAACATATGAAGAAACTCATAGGAAAAAAATATTCGTTACCACATGGGAATAAAAAATGTCAAATGAGAAAAAATATAACTGTTTTATATTAGAAATATAATTTAGAATACATTCAGTCAGAATCGGAATCTGGGGTGTCTTTTTCCTCCCATGCATCTTTAATTTTTAGGTTTTTATATTTTTTATAATGGCTTTTCTTTGTTATACTTGTAAGTTAAACAACATTGTTTTTTTTTGTTGAAGGTCCAATCTTATTAAAAGTAAGTAATAAAAAGGTAAAGTTTTTCATTGCATGAAAATTACTTATAAAAGTACCAATATTAGGTGTTTTGAAGACCATTTTCTCTTTAATACAACAACAAACTACTTTTTAGTTATTTTTTGAGCAGCGCAGCTGAATTTGTTTATCTAGAGTGCCGTAATTAAAAACGCGGAAAAGCGCCATCTAGGGACAAATGGAAAAACCTTTACTTTAAAAAGCGTGTGATTTATAGTACGACAATAAATTTGGAGATGTCGCATGCTGGTATTTTTTTACTAAGGCTCTGAATAGACCAAATCAGAGTTCTGAATAGACTAAGTTTCTGAATATAAATTACGATATTATTTTTTATAAGAAGGAATAGTGAAAACATTAAAATCAGTATGTTTGAGATAGCCAGTGAAGTTAACAAATTCCGCTACAAATCGGGCTAATTCTGGCCACCGCCGAGTAGTCCTAGATGGTTCTTTCACGCACATCCCGATCCGGATCAGCCGTTTATCTCGAAATCTTGACGTCATACATTAATTAGGAATCTTGGGCGAGGCTTATTTTAGAGTACTGCGCATGCGCTAAAAAATGGTGCCTGTCACCTGTCAAATGTCACCTGTCAACTGTCATATTTCGCGAACCACGTGACTTAGGAAATTTAGCTTACGTGGATGAGTTGTATCTTAGGGTCTTACGCATGCGCTAAAAAAATGGTGCCTGTCACCTGTCAAATGTCACCTGTCAACTGTCATATTTCGCGAACCACGTGACTTAGGAAATTTAGCTTACGTGGATGAGTTGTATCTTAGGGTCTTACGCATGCGCTAAAAAAATGGCGCCTGTCACCTGTCAAATGTCACCTGTCAACTGTCATATTTCGCGAACCACGTGACTTAGAAAAGTTTGCTTACTTGGGCTAGACCTGTCTTAGGATCTTACGCAAGCGCTAAAAAAATGGCGCCTGTTACCTGTCAAATGCCACCTGTCAACTGTCATATTTCCGAACCACGTTACTTAGAACCTGCTTACGTGGATGAGACATAACTAAGGGTCCTACGCATGGTTAAAATAATGGCGTCTGTCAAATGTCACTTGTCAAACGTTAAATGTCTAACCTAACATGTGGGGGCCCCCTGCGCTTAAGCGCCAGGCCTGGGGTGTAGACCTGGGGCTTAGGCGTGGGGTGAAGAGTCTTATTATTATATTAATCTTACAATTTTTGAATAGTAAATAATAAAACACATTGTATATATTAAATTAATTTATTTAAACCACATATACAGGGTGAATCAAAAATAGGCTACATTTAATTTGCTACTAACATTACATAAAATTACAACTACGTTCTACTAACTTTACTTAACCTAAAATTACAATTATCTCTATGTAAGGAAAAATATATTTATTAAATCTTTCTTACAGATCCTATTAATGGTGAATATCTAACAAGTTTATCATGAATAATTAAACAGTAAGCACTGGTGTTAGCGGGAAAGTTTTCTTTTGTTTCAATCTCTAGTCTTACATCAATAATACCAGAATTTAATATTTCATTCTGTCTTGAACAATCAATTACAATTAGAGGCGCATACTTTTTAAAGTTTTTGGGAGTAAAAAGTGGTTCGTTTTCTTTCTCGTAGTAGCTCTCTTGAAATTCGGAATACATTTCATAAAGAGTAGCTATTAGTCCTCTTGAAATCTCCAAATTTACATTATCATACAGATAAAATTCCGATTTTAAATAAAGCTTTATATTTGATACATTACAATGATCAAATAAGCTACTGTTTTTTTGAATTTATCCTTTCGGGCTGTTTGAAAACCTAAAATTATCCATCTGGGTCTTTCCACCTGCACCGAAGTCTTTATATTCCAGGTAAGTTGTTTTCCAGTTGGAACTGATGGATGTTCTGTGAGTTCCCAGCTTCTAAAACCGATATCCAATTCGGTTCCATTTTCAATAAGTTTTAAAAGCTCTATCCGTTCAACATCAGATACTGTAATATGTGGTAGCCTCCAAACAATCTTATCAATAGTAACTACTACATTTTCTGCATCAGCCGTATTAATAATAGCATTAATGTCAGAAGGGCTTCTTACTAACACCAATTCGTGCTTAACATTTATGAGTATTTTTTGAAAGTCTTCAGCAAATCCTAGTAGGGTTCTTAGCGGCACACTAACATTAAAACTTCCAGTTTTTATATTTATTTAATTCGTTAGCATTGTAAGAAATATATCCTTTCATGGTTGCTGCTATTCCAGGATATCTAATCGAGTCAATAACCTTTCCACCAATTTCAAGACGAATTTCTTCAAAGAGGTGACCGAAAAAGTTGTTTACAAGTTTCGCTGTGTTTGAAACTGATCCATCAACTCCTTTTAAAAGTCTTCCTTCTAGATAAATATGGCTTGCCCAAGGTAGAGTGTATATATCGGTTTGCTGTACAGGTATTCAAATTTCGTCATTATTTTTAAAAGAGTTAGTGTACGGCAAATGACTATGTCTCTCAATTTTTGTAATAGAGTTATCAAAGTTTAGAGGGTCCGTCACATTTAAAATACTCATTTTGAGAATTCTTTACAATTAGGCCTAGAGATTCAAGAAACTTTTTATTTTCTGCTGTTAGGCTCTTTTTAGTTTTTAACAATTGTTCAAAATCAGCACTTTTCTTGAGTTATATTTAATAACCATACTACGTCTGCTCTGTACAGCAGTTTGTAATATACTGATAAACCCGACACAAAAACGTTTGCCTATATAGATTTTCTTAAATGCATTCTTACAGTAATAATTTCTCCTCTAAAGTCAACCAATTCCCGTCTTGATCGATCAGTTTCAATACAATGTTGTCTATAACTCTTGTAGATACCGGCATATAAATAACATTTCGAGGAATTTCTATTATTTTAAAACCAGCCGGTACTGATGGTGAAAATTCATGTATTGTATGAACAAGCTTATTATTGTGATAAGCCCCTGTAACAATATTACACTCGATTTTAATCACATTAATTTTTAAAATATTTACAGGGGTTTGAGATACATGTTTAATATTGGGCTGTAGCAAAATATTATGAAATCCTAACAACTTTCCAATAGAATTTTTCTTAGTAAAGTCAACTGTATGAGAACATTCAAGCTCACACTTGAGCGTATTTACATTGCCCTTTAGACTTAGGGTACAATTAAATTTCTTGTTGCTTTCATTTTTGTCACGAATCGCTTGCTGTAGATAATCATTTATTGCAGTTATTTCGTAAGATCCAGTGGGGATTTCCAAAGTAATATCACCAACATAAAATTTATTATTGGTTTTATCAATATTGGGAATAGCATTAAAAGTTTCTAAACTAATCAGACCAAGTTCATACTGGCTAGTTTCATCTCTCAGATCAAGAGGGGAGTATAATTAGCTTTTAAAATTGAACTGGTACCACTCAAACTAAAGGTATGCATGATGGCTCAGTTAAGACTGAAGATATATTCTGTATTTATATGTACTTATAAGGCTTCAAATATAGACCTAGACCACCCTTGTAAGGCCCTAAATAAAAACCGTTTCCAGTTTTCCCAAGAGCTATGGATTCCATTGTTTCGTTATGTCGCTGAGACTCCTTCAACTTGGCTGCAGCATTCCTAGCATTGTTCACTGCATTTATTATCCCCGCAGTTCCTCCGCTAAGGGCCAATTGCGCTTAAACCAGCAAAAAGTGGTATTAAAAATGGTAGAAACCTCCGATTTTGGGGAGGGGCACAATGCCTGTAGGATGAACTTTTTCCACACCAGTAAATGCTTTTAAAGCTACTTCAGCAGCTGATTGAGGTCCTCTGGTTTTTCAGCATACAGTGCATCCCTCGCTTTATGAAAAGCAGTCATAAAAGGAATACCTTTGCCTCTTCGAGCAGTAATCTTCTTGTTTATTTCTTTTAAAATTCTGCATGTCTGCACAGTACAAACCTTTTGTAATACTAACGTTATATAAGAATATTAACTTATAAATACATACCCTCCTCTTGGGGTTTTTTTCAACCAGTCTGCACAACAAACACGTAATCTAACTGTTTAAGAATATTAACTAATAAATACTAGCTTCTTACTCTGTAGGGCATTGTACATCAACCAGTCATTACAATAACACGCATCTAGGAGGCTACTTGAGGAAAAAGGGATCCTTGGTTAATAAAAATACAGTTATTTGAAAAACGGTTTCATTATTAGAAAAACGGTGCCGTTATTTGGAAATACAGTGCCGTTTTTAAAAAACAGGGCTGTTATTTGAAAATACAGTGCCGTTATTTGGAAATACAGTGCCGTTATTAAAAAATAGGGCTGTTATTTGAAAACACATTGCCGTTATTTGGAAATACAGTGCCGTTATTTGAAAAACAGTGCCGTTATTTGAAAAACGGTGCCGTTATTTGAAAATACAGTGCCGTTATTGGAAAAACGGTGCCGTTATTTGAAAATACAGTGCCGTTATTGTAAAAACGGTGTCGTTATTTGAAAATACAGTGTCGTTATTAAAAAACGGTGCCGTTATTTAAAAAACGGTGCCGTTATTTGGAAATACAGTGCCGTTATTGTAAAAACGGTGCCGTTATTTGGAAATACAGTGCCGTTATTAGAAAAACGGTGTCGTTATTTAAAAAACGGTGCCGTTATTTGGAAATACAGTGCCGTTTTTGTAAATACAGTTCCGTTATTTGGGGGATAAGGGGAAGAGGGACTGTTGCTGGGAAGAAATTATTAACACTTGTACCTTAATAATTTAAAAAAAGGGTTCTGTAGCCATGGATTTAAACAAGCTTGATAAGGATGTTAAACGTAGAATAATTGAAGCTTCCAATAGTATTCGTAAAAAATATTTGGATTTAAAGAGGGAATTGGGTGAGCAAGCCGAGGTGCAATTTAAAGAATATCAGAACTCGAGTAATCAGCGACCAGAAAAGAAGCGGAGTTTGCAAGCAGATCCAAACATTCTTCAACTTTTGACGAACATTCGCGCAATGTAAAAAGACTATATGATTCTCCTAAAGCTGGCCGTTATGAAAATGCTGTTACATTGGAGAATACGTATAGACCTTTTGGGAAAACTAATATCCGAGTCGATGCAGTATGGTAAACAATCTACACCATTTACACCAAGTCTGTAAAAAGACGACAAAATGAACAATTTTCTTCGACAGTAATAAAAAAACCACGATTTCCACTTAATTTTACTGACCCTGTTCAAAAACATGACGAGCTAGCTGCTCAAAAAGAGGAAGAATATAACGATAATTCAATTAATGTCGAGACACGAGAAGATAGTTCACCAATGGCTCAGGATATGAACGATGGCGAGGAAGCTGATTTAAACAGAACTATGTATGAACATAACCCTGAAGAAAGTTACTTTGACGACGAGTTCAGAGTCGATCCTCAATATAACCCTGTTCAAATTGATAGTATTACGGAAGAATCCTTTAGGGAATATCTAGATCAGTATGATCCGCTACCGAGAGAATATGTGAAAGGATTTATAACTGATACGGAAAACGAGTACGATCGCACATATTTAAAACATGATTTAGCCACCGATCATCTAACTTTTGTGAATTGGCTTGAATTTAACGGACCGGATATTTATATTAAAGGAGAAAAATTTACTGGAACTCCTGGACTATATGAACTTTTATTTAAGACCAATCCATTAAAAAACAAATTGACTCGCACTGATGAGCGAACCTTGCAAAAATTATTTTGCTAACAAATGCTAGCAAGAGAAATTTTAATGAAAAGGAACAACATGAGGAAATAGAGGTGTCAAATATATGCTAACAATTAAACCATTACTTGAACGTATAAGAGAGGAAAATGCAAGAAAGCAGAGAGAACGTGACAAGCAATTACGAATTACACGTGCACAACAGCCTCAGGGTTATGGCTTACCAATCGATAGTCAGTCTGGTATTTAAAATAAGGAAGAATGTCAAAATAGGGATCACATGTTCTTGTTGCATTTAAAGGTAACTCATAGTTTGTCACTGTTTTGAAAAAAAGAGAAAAGAATAAAATTGCTTACAGGATCGGCCCTGGTTTCTTACCTGATTACAAACATTTTCCAATAATAAAATTGACTACGTTTACTGGGATGATCCAAATGAGCTTGTGGATAGATTAAAATTGTTAATGGCAAGTAAGGTAGCTGGTAATAACTCTTATGAAAACGAGATTATAAGTATTCTTGAAGAGTTAAGAGAAGCTGATATCATTGAATAAACTGATTAGACATAGTGATGCAGTATCATTAGCACGATGACTCTCGACAAATTCGGACGTAATTTAACACATCCCTATCATCTAGCAAAAAAGCTTAAAAGAGAAAATGATTTGAAAGATATTCCTGAAAAGACTTTGTATGGTTACATGAATATAATGTTGACTTGCGAAAAGGGTGCATCAAAGTATCTTTTTATAAATGGTTTAAAATTTGACTATTATATGTTTCCTATTAAGATTGGAATAATTGAATATGTTAACATTGACTCACCTGTAAAAACTTTTATTAATAAAAAAGAATATAAAGTACCAAGCGATTTACTGCAGCAAGAGTTAAAATTTGATGATAAAATTACGTTTTTAGGAGATAAACTTAAATCACATACTAAAATATCTGTTGAGTTTGTAATTAAATATCCTATTTCATAGGTTTGGTATATAGATACATCTTTCTAATTTTAGGTTAAGTATAGTTAGTAGAACGTAGTATTGTAATTTTATGTAATGTTAGTAGCAAATTAAATGTAGCCTATTTTTGATTCACCCTGTATATGTGGTTTAAATAAATTAATTTAATATATACAATGTGTTTTATTATTTACTATTCAAAAATTGTAAGATTAATATAATAATAAGACTCTTCACCCCACGCCTAAGCCCCAGGTCTACACCCCAGGCCTGGCGCTTAAGCGCAGGGGGCCCCCACATGTTAGGTTAGACATTTAACGTTTGACAAGTGACATTTGACAGACGCCATTATTTTAACGCATGCGTAGGACCCTTAGTTATGTCTCATCCACGTAAGCAGGTTCTAAGTCACGTGGTTCGCGAAATATGACAGTTGACAGGTGGCATTTGATAGGTAGCAGGCGCCATTTTTTTAGCGCTTGCGTAAGATCCTAAGACAGGTCTAGCCCAAGTAAGCAAACTTTTCTAAGTCACGTGGTTCGCGAAATATGACAGTTGACAGGTGACAGGTGCCATTTTTTTAGCGCTTCGTAAGACCCTAAGATACACTCATCCACGTAAGCTAAATTTCCTAAGTCACGTGGTTCGCGAAATATGACAGTTGACAGGTGAATTTGACAGGTGAAGGCACCATTTTTTAGCGCATGCGTAAGACCCTAAGATACAACTCATCCACGTAAGCTAAATTTCCTAAGCACGTGGTTCGGAAATATGACAGTTGACAGGTGAATTTGACAGGGCAGGCACCATTTTTAGCGCATGCGCAGTACTCTAAAATAAGCCTCGCCCAAGATTCCTAATTAATGTATGACGTCAAGATTTCGAGATAAACGGCTGATCCGGATCAGGATGTGCGTGAAAGAACCATCTAGGACTACTCCGCCGCTACGCCACTACCATCCAAAAATTCCGCTACAAATAGCGAAATTCCGATTTATGACAACGCAGGGTTATAAAAACCAACCGGAAGAGTGTGTTTATTACCAATTTATTTTGGAAACCTTTCTCTTTTGCTTCCACGTTCTGATTGGTCCGCAACCAATTAGCACGCATAGTGGCGTATATACCACTCCAACAGATCAATCAGCACGTTAGAGCGAGAGAAAAAGACTACACACCTATTCTTCTTTCTCTCTCGCACTCTTGTTCGCCGGGCCAAGCGGAAAGCTGCCTCCAGTGGTGCGCTACCCTTCGAAAAACAACCCGGTTGGATCGTCTTTTTAAATAATCGTTTAGCACCGTCGGACCATGCCGGAGTCACTTAATTTACTGTATCCGTTAACCCTATTTTTTTTCTGTTTTTCTTTACATCAAAAACTTTTAATTTAAAATTTTGCCGAAATCAATTTAATTTTACTAATGCTCTGTTGTCTCTACTTTAAAATTTGTATTTTTAAAAGTGAAATTTAAATTAACACTTTATACCCAAGAGGGCCCCAGTAATATGCAAATGTAGGTTGTGGTGACCTTCTAAAAGAACTTAAATGGCCAAATTGGGCCGTAATAGCACAGGCCTGCCATGGTTACAGCAATAACACATGTGTGTTATGAGGATGAAAAAAACAAAATTTTAAATGATGTGGATAATATGCATAAAATAGTGTTAGAAGCCCTAGACAACAAAAAATAATAGTCTTATAATAAATTAGATGAAAATAGTATCAAGATAAATTGTGGATTGAACAAAACCCGAAAATATACCAACTTGTATTGCTGTTAAGCCCCCTCCTAAGGAAGAAATTCAGAAATTTTAAAAAAAATAAGTTGTTTAAGATATAGGAATGGTTTAAATAAATTATTTTCCCGATATTTTTTTTTTTAAAAGTTTCCGTAAAAAACTTTAAAGAGTTTTTTAGAAACCACAATGAAAATGTAGAGTTAACTTTTAAGATGTGATTATCCAAGTATGGTTCAATTTGGGAAGAATCCCAATTGAAAATTTTATACAAAAATGGGGGTTTGTAAATTTTTTTTTATATTGAATGACCTTCTTCCCCCAGCAGGCTTTTTTTTAATTTTAAAATGTTAATGTAAATTTCCGAAGTGAAACGGCTGGGATACGATTTGAAATCGCTGTTTTAAATAAATGAAGACAATTCCACTTCAAGAAATATCTAAAAAAAACAATAAAACTGCATAAGGGAAAAAAAAGTTCTGCAAAGTTTTTGGGGGGCCGGCCCACACGTTGGCACTGGTTGGCACCAATGTTGGCCCCCCCCCCAATGCCCCCGCCAAAAGGGGTTTTATATACTTTTTCTGCTCCCCAATCCAAACAAGGGTAAAGTAGTGATGGAATTTCCCCAAGATTTCCCCAAACGATATTGAATATAGAAATGGAATTTCGAATTTTCCCCTTGGATATTCGAATATTCGTATTCCATTCAGGGGGGGTATTTTCCCCGCTACTTATTGACCATTCCAGAACACGTGACTTTGACAGTTCCTATTTTGCTTGGGGGGCCCAAATCGATTATATTTTACATCAGTATATATGTGATTTAGCTGTGTTTACTTTTTAAAAATATTTTTCGTTGTGCTTTTTTGCTATTTTGTGGCTAAAATGTTACGGGCGTACTATTATACCCTTAGTGGTGATATTAAATGTCGTTATGACCAAAAACTTAAAATAATAGACAATGTGGATCCCTATTCTATACCTTCCCATGAACTTGTTCAAGAGGTTAGCATTGTACCATTTGTACCCAATGTTCCCATGATGGACGTTAATTTTTTTGATTTTAACCCAAAAGCTTTTATACTGGTCAACAGTTTAAAGCTTATAAAAGCTTGCAAGCTTATAAACAATATGAAGCTGGTTCTGTGCAAAGATAGTTGCAAAACAAATAAATGCTGAGTCATTTTGTTGTAGTTAGCAAGGTAAACAAACCAACTTATTAACTATAATTTTATTGTTATGACATTAATATTATAAAGGACAAACATTAAGGGATTTTTTTCTTTGTTTTAGGTTAAACATTCTCAAAAAAGAAAGGGTTACTTCATGTTTGGTAATTATTTTAAAGGATACCAGCATTTCCTGCCCACTGTACATGTATGGCTGGTTTGTCAGAGGGTGCAGCCATGTAGCAGCTGTTTTATTCTGTCTGCATGCACGTCCTAATACCATCGATGAAGGGGGCCCATGTTTCTTCAACCAAAAACTTTCTGTTTGGCCTGCCTCCCATGAAGAATGTAGACATGCTAAGAATCAGTGGAAATGATTGGTCAAAAACCCAACACACAAACATCATGCAATAGATCTTTTCCCAAAAGTACCATCTTGTGACAAGAATAAGTTGTGTGGTTTACTGCAAAAATTGCAAGATATTGACATCCAACCTTTTCGACTTAGGCCCTTTTGCTTCTCAGTTGAGAAACGAAAAAATTTAAGAATTTGCCCCCAGTTTGGATAGTTGGTTTTCTCAGGATATGGTTGGCAAATCCTATATTAAATTTAAATTGTTTGAATATGAATATAAATATTTCAAGAGAGGTTCAAGAAATTGAAAAAAACAACTTGTGGGCAATCACAAAACAACACTTGGTTTAAGTACAGGACAGGACGGATTACAGCATCTCCCGTTCAAGTCAGTATATAGAACATCTTTGCAGAAACCATCACTAACTGTGATTAAAGGAATTTTATCCATAAAAAGTTGTGTTTTTAAAACAGACATCTTATGGAACTAAACATGAAAACCTGTTTTTTAAAAAATATTTAAAAAACTGTAACGAACCAGCACAGAAATTTAGTTTTTTTTGGAATCTGGATTCCATGTTCCAAAAACATCCGGAAATGGGTGCATCTCCAGATGGATTAATATGTTGTGACTGTTTGGTTTGGGATGCGTCGAAGTAAGTGTCCATATATATTAGTGGAAAACATGACTTTAAGGAATTGCTGCAAAAAGCATTCATGCTTGGTGTGTAATAATGGTGAATTCTCACTAGATAAAAATCATCCACAAATTTTCAGTGTCAGATGTTTGCCCACTGAAGCTTTTTTGTGATTTTGTAATTTGGAGCAAACATATAATGTATATTGAAAGAAATTTTTTTTATAATAAGGACTTTTTTAGAAAATCTTGCTAAAGCACTAGATTTTTATAATTATGTTATAAAAAACCTGAATTAATTTAAATTTCACAGAAAAAGCAGGGATGGGCAAATTAACATTGTGGTTCTGTTTTCAAAAAAAGACGATGGAACCCAATGTTAAAATGTAAAAAGCATGACTGAAATTCAATGGTTTCATGTTAATTTTAAAAATTTAAAATTGATATCAATGACATTCCACCTAATTGGTTATGTCACTCTTGTACCCCAGTTAAACTTTAACATTTTCTTTGTTTCAAAATTTTCTTTTCAACCCTATGTATCTTCTTTTTTTTCCCTGTATTTTTTGCCAAAACCAATAAATATCCCTTTTCACATTTGTGATCAGTGATATTAAATAAACTTCATAGTTATAATAAAATAGTTTTATTTCATCAGTACAAAGGGGGCATATACAAAATACAGTTCTTTAAATGAAAAAAAAAGGCATATAGGAAAAAAAATTAAAAAAAAATAAAAAAATTTTTTTAAATTTTTAAAAAAATCAATACATCAACTACACAACACAAAAAAAAAAAAATATACCTAGTTTTAAAAAAAAAGGAAGTTTATACCTAGTATAAAATATCCTAGGGAAAAAAATTAAGATTATTGCAGTTATTTTTTTTTTTTAATTTTTTTCATGAAACATGTCATAAAAAGATTACATTTATTTATTTATTTACAAAAAAATCCTTTTTTAAATACAGAAATTTAAAAAAATTTTTAACACCTAAACTAAATTTGGTACATAAATAATGCTAATATAATAAAGAAAAAATTTTTTTAAATTCATCCCAACAAAACTCAAGAATTTTCACCAAAAAAGTATAACGGTCAATTGATTTTTTTTTATCTTTTTTTAAACTATCTTTTTAAAGTCCATTATGTCTAACTTACTCTGCAAAGTGTATATTTTCGTTTTCAAAAATTTAATTCACTAAAAACAATTAAATGTTCATCGGTTAGACCTTTTGTGTTCCTTGACTCAAGTTCTCATTGTGCATTACTTTTCCCCAGCAAAATTTTTTGCAATTCCTCCAAACATACAGCATTATCTTTCCTGATTTTCAAAAAGGTACATTAAACTGAACCTGAAAAAAAATCATTAAACGTTTTTTAAAAAAAAAAAAATGTCTATATTAAATCCCTACCTGTGTTTCAACAAAAAGCACGTTTAAAGATCTTTCAAATCTTAAGGGGGCGATGTTTTTGCCAAGACAGTGGATACATACCCAAAAAATTTTCCCCCGGGAATCCAATGGGGATTAGCTTTACCTTTTAAAGCAGCAGGTTTTCCAAAAAAAATCACATATAGGAAAAAAAGTTTTAGGGGTTTTTAAGTATTACCCCCCGAAGTACACTGATTATCAAATATGCAACACTAAATATTGGAAAAAATACCTGTTATGAAATGTCTTAAAAAAACCCCCCGTTCCTTAGCTGACTTTCATTAAAATTTCCTGTTCAACCCTTTTTACCCAAGCATTTCGTTTTCCCCAGAAATTGCATCCAAATATTATCTGTTTTTAAAAAAGCAGGGAATTAAAAAAAGGAAAAAAGTTGTCCCGTTCTGCCCCATTGAGCATTTAACAAAAGCAAAATGAGGTTTTTTCCAGGTTTTTTCTCAATATTTAAGCCAGAAAATAATAAAATACGTTTTGTTTACACAGATAAAACACGTTTATATCGTCGGCTAAACGTTTTAAACCCTTTTTAACCCCTAAAGTCAGTTTTTTTTAGAAAAAAAAAAATGTCTTATTCAGTACAATGGTGTTTAAAAAACCGGGGTTATATCAAAACATCTGTCAGTATTTTTTAACTTTTTTCTATATAAACGTACATTAATTATTTGTAGTTTAATTTCTAGAGCTGTAAAATGGAGTTAGCAGTTTTGAAAATTATATTATTGAATAAAAATCAGGAGTTAGCAGTAATTTTATTAACTAAAGCAGTAATTTCACTAAAAAGAAATCTTAAACTAAAAAGTTCAAAAATAAAAACAAACTCTTAAAAAAATTTAATGCCCTTTAAAAAAAACAAAAATTATTCATGTAGCAAATCATTATAGAACCCCCGGGGTCAGCTGGAAAAAAAAACCTTAATCTTGAAGGTCATAATATTTTTTTGGGTGATATTGCAAGTTTTTTGGGGTGTAGTTTTTTCCAGCTCTATCCATGTCTTTGTGTTTACATATTGTCTTCGCTGAGGAAGACTTGTCCATTCTTCAGAAAATTAAAATTTGAAAAAAATTTCGCCCCCGGATTTAGCCCAATATGGGGTTTCCTAAAAAAAAAATGAATTATTTAATTTCAAATATATTCATAAAGGAATGGCAACGTTAACAAAAAAAAATTACCTTACTATCTCCAGGTTTTCCCCGGGGGCTGATATTTTTTTCCATCTGAATTTTTTTAAAAAAATTTAAATTTTTGGTCCATATTTCACGTTATATTCAGGATGAAGCCCTTTCTTTTTTTGCAGTGAAAAATTTCCCGGGGAAAATTAATTCTTTTTTCTTTACTAAATTCAATAGTAGAGTGCATTGAGTCTACTGGCATCTGAGTTTTGTCCCACTTAAAATTTTTTGCTCAATCGTTATTTGATTTTTTTGCCAAATTGCCAACATTAGCAAGTATGCTATTACGGTTTTGGATGCGCACCAAACCCCCAAAAAAACTATCATCCTTTTTATTATCAATAAATAATGGAATTACCTGATTTTCAATAAAAAAAAAAAGCAGGATGGGGAAATTTTCTGCATTTAGGCCCCCCCTTTCCTTCATTTTTGATAACAAACCCCCCCCCCCTATTAAGATCAAAAAACAAAATTATAAAAAAATTTTGTCTTATGAAAAAGGTACTAATATTAGATTTTTAAGGGGAAATAACACAGCCTGAAGATCAACGGTATACAGAATTTTTTATTCTCTTTTTTTTTTTTTTAATTCTTTTTTTTCTTTCATTTTTTTTTCGGTATGCATATTTAAAACCCCTTTCCCTGAGATATGACCTTGCTTAAACTTATTACACATTTGCATTCGTCCTTTTTCCCCCCAAAGGCCATATTTTGAGTCGAAAAACTTTTTAAACGTGGTATCAAGGGTGTATATTTTTTTTACCACACCATTCTTCTTTTTAAAAAAAGAGTTCTTAACACTTGCATATACGGGGTTTTTCCTATTTTTTTTAATTTTTTGGGAAAAAAATTTTTATAGTCATATTCTAGGGTCCTCAGGGATTGCAAATATACTGGCGGGAAGAGAAATTATGCGTTTATTTTTTTTTTTTTTAAATTTAAAAAGTTTTTGGGACCTTGGAGTAAATAGGGGGGGTGGGCGGGAAAAAAAAGATTAATAATTATTCACTAAAACATGAAAACACAAAAATCCATTGACAAAATCAGAAAATCTGGAAAAAAAAATTTTAAAAATTAAATAAAAAAAAATATAGGTTAGAAATCTGATTAAAAAATTTTTCACTGTCAAATTTAAAATAAGTAACAGTGTTCCGGATTTAATAATTTTGGGCACTGTTGTGTTTAAATATTTTGATATTTCTTTTTTGTTTGAATTTTTAATTGGGAAAAAAAAAAGGTGCTCACCACAATAACCAAAAAAAACCCAGACCGACTAAGGGCTTTAATTTTTCTAAAAGGGGGGCAGGGTTTAAATTTCCCCGGGTTGGGTTAAAAAGGAGGGTCTTTTTAGAAAACCCCCCGCTTTTTTCCTTAAATTTTATTTGGGGGGAAAAAAAAAAGCTGCTTTCAACCCCGAACTAACCATGACCGACTAGAACTTAGGGCTTTTGAATTTGTCTAAAATCTAACCAAAACTAACCATGACCGACTAAGGGCGCTTAATTTTCCCCCAAATGATTTTTAAATTCTGGTTAGTTAAAGCAGGAGGGGTTTTTTTTAATACGTCCCCGCATTTTCACGTCTGAAATATACTTGGGGAAAAAAAGGCTGCTTTGCTAACCAGAATAACCATGACCGACTAGAATTGGGGGGCTCTTGAATTTATCAAAAATGTTAACCACAACAACCCAAAAAACTAACCATGACCGATTGAGGGCGTTTGATTTTGAAAAAAAGGTCGATCGGGGTTAATTCTGGTTAGTTAAAAAGGGGGAAGGGGCCCTTTTTAATACGTCCCCGCATTTTCACGTCTGAAAATAAAATTTGGGGGAAAAAAAAAATAAAAACCCCGCTTTGCTAACCAGAACTAACCATCCCCAAAAAAATTTTTTAAATTTGTGGGGAAATTTGGGGGGACGTATTAAAAGACCGCGCATGCTTATATGCTGGAATATCTTTCTCTGGATAGTTCTCCTGTTAAAGGGCTTTTTTTTTCCCCCCAATTATATTTAAAAGACGTGAAAATTTGGGGACGTTTAAAAAACAGACCTCCATTTGGCAACACTGCACCCCTGATTTTTCTTGTCATAAAGGGGAGTTTTCGCATTATATGGAGAAGATCAATGGTAATTTTAAATTTAAAATAAAAAAAAAAAATTTAAAAAACACATAATTTCTCTTCCCGCCAGTATATTTGCAATCCCTGAGGACCCTAGAATATGACTATATAAAAATTTTCCAAAAAAATCCAAAAATAGAAAAAAACCGTATATGCAAGTTTTACCAGTTTTCCTTTTTGAGGTCCACTGGGGAATAGAAATTTTTTTTTTTGAAGAGGATCTGCAGAATGAAATTCCATTTTTTTGGGAAAGAATCAAAAACTCATGTATACTTTGGTTTTCCATTTCAAATGGTTTCTTTGTGTATCCTTTTTTTTTTGTACTGAGTTGGTTTCTTTTTAATGGATTTTTCATCACCGGGGAGTTTTTTTTTTTAAATTTTTTAAAAAGTGTTTTCCAATTTTGGGGACTCCAACGACCCCAATCCGACTGTATTTAAGTACATTGTTTTACAAACTTTATTTCCTGATCGCCTGTTTTTTTAAAAGTCTTAAAAAACCCCATTTCTCTTGGGGTTTTTGTGGCACTTTTCTATCTCTCGCCCTTTTTTAAGAAATCACTTTTTTTTAGTATTGTGCACAAATACCTTTTTTCTCCCCAGCTTAAACCCAAAAAATTTTTTAAAAATTATTTCTCGTTGCTGTTCTGTTATTTGAATACAAGCTTTATTCTTTGGTTTTTTATTTAAAACCCTTTTTTGAGCTTTCTTGGTTCTCTTTCGATGTCATAAGACCATTTTTTGTTTATTTTAGGCCTACCAAAATACCGTTTTCCTTTTTTCCCTATTTTTTTTTTTTTCTGAGGACCAAAAATTCCTTTTTTCCAAAATTTTTCTTTTGTTTTTTTTTTAAAGGATTTGTAAAATTCCCCCAGAATCGGAAATGGGGCTGTTAGGGGGAACGTACTCGGACTCACTATCAGATAATAATATATTATCATGTGATGACATACTTCCATCTTTGCCGACCTGTTCTTTTTCTCTTGTTTACCCCTTTTGCATCTAGCTTCATTTATTTGACGCAGACTGGAATCTTGTGTATCGTTTACTTCTACTTTTCTCTACTTATTTACTTCTTCTTGGTCTGCATGTTCACCTGCTTCATGATATTCTGCTTGTTGTGATTCATCATTTCCCCCTGATACATTCTGTTTCAAGGAGTAGTTCTTCATTGGTTGCCTCTATATCCATAGTTTCCAGCATTTGTAGTTCCAAACCCCATCATATTGGTTTAATAAACTTGGTAAGTTGGTTTCATCAGAAAAGCTGATGGGCAATCAATAATTTCAATTTTTAACTTTTTTAACAACTTATAATTATTTAAGCTCAAAATTTTTTTATTAACATTTTGTTCTAGTTACTTTTTACTTTCAGAGCTGTCCTTACTTTCAATTGCTGGGGTTTTCAAGATTCATTTTTTCGTTGTGAGTATTGTGACATCATCTGTTAAATAACAAAAATTGTTTAAAGTAGGTATGGATATATTCCCCAATTTAAAAAAAAAAAATTAATACACTACTTTTCGTTCCCCGGTACAACGTATTTTGTAATCGTTTTCCCCTATGTGCGTGAAATGTTAAAAAAAAAAGAAAAAATAACAGAAAACCTGTTTTTCCAAATTTTTTACATCTATTAAAGCACATGAAATGAAACCCCCAATTATCTTTAATGGATTATTTTTATTCAAAAGAGATTTGAATTTTCTTTATATTGTAAATATATGTATTATTACTTTTCGATAAAACAACACAGAGACCAAAAAAACTGACTCTGGAAAAAAAACAAGGAACTCGGGAAAACTAAACAATTTTTAAAACCTGTTGTATACAATCTGGGGGAGATGCGTCAAAAACCCTTTTTTACGAAAAAATGAGGAGTTAAAAGGTTTACACGTCGATGCCCTAGCTATCAGTTTGCCAATTTCAAAACAGCTCAAAATCAAAAAAAATGGAGTTAGCAGGTTAAACATTTCCCGACGATATGGGATTGTACCCCCCACCCAGGCAATAGGCCCCGACCTGTCACTGACGTCATTCTAGAATGGTCAATTGGATGATATTTTCATTCAATTGGGTTCATTCATATCATGATACTTTACTCGGGGAAGATAAACCCCGCGCGAGATAAGCCTATCTCTCCCGCACGCCCGACGTCACTCGATGACAATTTCCCCAGAAACGGCGGGGTTTTAATATGGCATTCCGATTTCGTTTAGATGTTAGATGGATTAAGCGCATGATACACCAATATATAATAATCATAAGAAAAGCCAAAATACAATAAACGTTAAAAAAAGGCTTTAAAACACTGCTTTCCCAACCGACAAGCAGAATTTTGTCATCGAGTGACGTCATGGCAACGTCGTACGAAATTAAATCGCCAAGTGGTTTTATCTTCTAGTAAAAATTCATGATTCATATCAAGAATAAAATTTTCCACAAATGTCGATTTTTTTGCGGCCACTGTATACTATTCTATACACCACACCAATAATTACAATTAAAACGAAAACAAACCCGCCGCACCACCAAAACAGCAAAACAAATTTAAAACGTAAAGAAACGTATGCGAACACAACATCAACCCAATAATAGTCGACTGAAATTAAAAGCCGAAACAAAATAATTCATTTTCATCTTCCGACATCGGGTTTATCCGGAATAATTTTATTTCGAAAGCAAACCTTTCGACTTGGGGTAAGTCGACGGTTGGCGGTCGGCGTAATATATCGAATACCGACTGACGTTGTTCGGTCATATGTCGGAATGATATTCCGGAATATGAAAATCATCCGGAATAAATATTCAATATTAAAATCATCCGAAATACCCATCGCTAGTGCAAAGAAGAAAGGTTATAGACTTATTATGCTTTCTTGGGAAGCTTTTGCATGGGGCAAGGCTGCCTCTGGGACGTATTTGCTCGAAGGTTGTGGGATTTTGTCGACATTGGTGTTTTTCAATTACCGCACAAAGCGCACTATGCCGCACAATGGGTCAACATTGAGGGGCGCATCATACAACTTTTAGTCAAACAACTGTTTAATCGCAGTTAAAAGTATATGGAAATGTATCTAGGTGCGCATATTTCAACAGATAGTTGTTGACTAAATAGTCGTAAAACCACATCGATCGCCTTTTGATTAATCAGTCGAGCAACTATGCCGACAATTCAATAAAATTATATATTACATAAATCTATAGCGACTGAATTGACTTTATGGCCCATTGGCGACTAATACGTTTGGCCGTTATAAAAAACGCACAAGCATACAACTCCCCCTAAAAAGTTGGATGTATGTCCGGTCCAAAATGTTTCAACTACCGCACTCCTCGCATAATCGGCTCTGTAGTTGAAAAACACCCATAAAAGGTTTGTTTGATACCAGTAATAGTGTACACTATTTTACACTTTTTTACGTAAGGCTTTTATTGAAAATTTTATTTTGCACTAATTAGGAAGAAAAAGTGTAAAATAGTGTAACCATTACTAGATAACGAACAGATCTATGAGTCAATTAATTTTTTTGGCGCCATCTATGAAACTACTAGAAATAATTTTACATTTATAAAAAGAAAACTACTATAAGCTATAGAAATTTCTTTAAGATGGAGTATTAAACCTATGACGTATTATGTTTTATTGATTGTATTTTGTGAGTCGGCGAACGCCATTTTGACAGAACTGTTAAAAAATCGTAAAGAAATTGAAATAATTGGAAAATCCGCGTACATCCGTCTCGTTTCGCGAGTGAACGTGTAATTTCTTGTTCTTTATTGTTAACTCCATCTGGACGGACCAAGGTAGGTCCTTATTTTTAATAACCCTTTGTCAGAAACTTCGTTTCGTAATCCGATGTTTTCCTTTTTACTCCCGAACCAACCAAGACCCAAACCGTTATGTCGGACTATTTTTTGTCTTTACTTGCCAACTCGTATTGTTCCTAGCCTTTGTCAAAGTGTATTCGTACAATTTAAACTAGAAAATAACCCGTTAAACATTTTTGTGATAAGATATAGTGTCTACGTAGTTCAGTTGTGTTTATTTTAGTTAATTTGTTAATAGGAAAGTTACTTCCTTTCAGCAGTTTTGTGTAGGAATTTTTGTTAATTGTTTTATTAAATCTAGTCGGGAGAAAGTTCGATAGGTCAATATTACTTATACAGGTGCACTAATTTTAGTATTATATAAAAAATAGTTATAAATAATTTTAAAAGAACAAACAATCTTAAAGTTCTTACAAAATCTTTGTTGTTTCTAAACAGGACCCACAAATTTAAGACCTTGGTGTTTGGTGACTAGTATAAAAGCTAGAAAAAGATTTTTTCTTTTAGTAAATTTACATAGATTATTTAAAATAATAAAATAAATTTGTTAATTTACTGAGGTCTTATTTTCTTCCACTAGTGTTAACACCATAACATTGTCCCTTTACAGATCTGTAAAAATAATTTGCCTCATTTATATTTTGTTTATTGTTTTGTTAGTAAAAATGGTGTTTTCTCTACTGTATATTTTGGATCATCATGTATTTTAATTATCCCTATATACTCCTTTAAAAATTAAAAAAAATTAAGAAGTCAGCTTAAACATATTGTGTTAAGCTCAAATGATGGCTTTGTTATGGTAACTTATGGTGTTTTAAGCAGCATGTTAATGTTATTTTGACAATTTAAAATTAAGAAACCTTGGTTTATTTACAAAAATGTAAATGTAATAAACCTTTTTGGTATAACATAATAGACATTACCCCGATGGAAATATGACTATCTTCCGATCATGTTAGATAAAGACATGTTCTAAATGAATCTATAGCTAGTTTTATATCAGCCAAATTCTTGGTTATGAAGTTATAAAAGGTTGAGGTATCAGCATGAACTGTATTATTTATTAGAGGTGTCTGTCATTCACCATTGTTTCAAGTTGTTACCCTTTAAGGAAATTGGTGTCTTAGCTAAGAAATTGTCTGTGAAAAACAAAATAAAATCTTAAACCCAAAATATATTGATTCTAGTATTTGGCTAATATGATTTTTACTTTTCATATAGAAAAAGGGTTCGTTCTTGGGTTCTGGCTAATCTAAATGGTTGCGTGCAGACAGCATGTCTACATTGTCAGGGACAGCCTCCAAAGGGGAGAAAAGCAAGCCGAAATTTCAGTCATTGGATATAAATAATTTGTACAAGATTAGCAGGGTAAGTTATATAGATAAATGTTTAAATAAAAATTGTAATGTCTTAAGCTTTTTTTAACTTTCAACTAGTTTCCATAAAGGTATAGTAAATTACTTTTTTTAATTGCTTTGACTTTTTACCAGTTGGTGGCAATAAAAATTATATTTGGTGAAAGGGCTTGTGTCTGAATTATTTAGAAATTAGGTCATACTTAAACCACTGACTATCTTCAAAAGAACTAATGTGTACAAAAACACCTTTAATTTGTCTGTGAAAAACAAAATAAAATGCTAAACCCTAAATATATTGATTCCAATACTTGGCTAATAGGATTTTTACTTTTCATGTAGAAAAATGGTTCTAACCAAAACCCCTGACTATCTTTAAAAGAACTAATGTGTACAAAAACACCTTTAATATATAACTTATAATCAGAAGATCGAATTAAAATATCTTCGATCACTCCAGTCCTGGTCCAGGGTATAGATCTAACCTTATAAACTTGCAGGTTGCCTGAAACAAAATAAAGAAAAAACCCTTTTAAATAGTAAAAAAACTTTTTTTAAATTTATATAATTTTCTTAAGTTTTATTTTAAATTCTACAAGAAAAAACACAAGATGGCTGTTTTATATTATTTTTTTAATATAAGGAAAGCCACAAATATGGCCCTGTTCAGTCTTCCTTAGATAATCTGTACTATATTTTTTTATTAGAGGAAAAAATATTTTAGATTATAATATTTTCTCTCTTTAAAGTAAATTAAGTGCCACAAAACTTTATTTTTAATAAAATTTTGACATTTTTTCTCTTTTTAAGTATTATCATTCTGCTGGTCAAGTATTGAGTATTACTTTTAATTTTTGGGGATAAGTTTTAAAAAACCCTTCTTGTTCTTCTTCCCTGGGAGCCTTCTAGATTTACTAACAGAGGCAGTGTAGCCTCTTGGGCTTTTTGTGCCTAATCTCCTATTAGCTTCTATATCAATCCTCCCATTAGTCTTGTTCCTTCTGTATAACCCCGAGAATGGTTGATGATAGGCAGTTTCTTCCCCCTCGTCTCACATTTTGCAACTTGGGTCCCCATCTTCTGTAGGTGTCCTTTTAGGTTATTGCGCCCTGTTAGCAGCCCTACTGTTATGAAAAGTATTTTCCTAGTTTGTCTGAGTAGTTCTTCCATCGTTCTTTTGGATAAAGCTTTTTTTCTGTCTTATTCTATCAATGCTCCCCCAGTATTCCTCGTGTTTTTTTTTTTATCCATTCCCTGGTTTGGCTTGTGCTGTGGTTTTGATCACTCCAAGGGCAGGTTCTGGTCCAAAGAATGGTGTGGATGATCCCTATCTCGCTAGCTCATCCACTTTTTTATTGCCTTCTATTTCCGAATGTCCTAGTACCCACAGGAGAGTACCCTGTTGTTCTCCCAGGACTTCCAGTTCTTTTTGGCATTCCCATGTCAGCTTGGACAGGGTTAAGAAGTGCCCCTAGTGACGCCTGGCTGTCTATTATTATGCAGTTCCGCTTTGTTTTTTTAAGCCCTCCTGTTATTTTCTTTTGCCCCTTTAATGTGTGTCATTTTCTTTTCCTGGACCTTTTATTAAATTTTAATAACAAATATAAAAGCAAGTTGACAAGATAAAATTATGTTTAATCATGAATTACAATATAATTTATACATAAAGATTACATGTTTATTTTCAAATTAATGAGTTTTCTGATTTCAAGAAAAATCTCAGAAAGTCTCATCCATTTTGTTCAGGTAATTGGAACCATGTTAGAAAGGAGTCAAAGAAATTACATGTAGGTAATTAAAGAACTTTTTTACAATTGTTTGATTGATCATTGATTCGACGACGTTTGTTATGTCAACACGTTGTTATAAATTTTCTAAGTTTCTCGTAACTATTACAGCAAAAAATTAGCAGAGTGGTTGTAGTCTTTAGTAGAGTGCTGCATCTCTCGAAAAAAACGTAAATTCGGAGGAAAATTAAACGGTTTTTCTTACCATCCACATGTTTAGCAGACATAACCTTAAAACATGGAATGCGATGTATGCAAATGTAAGGAAACAAAACAAAAAGATAACATATTTCTTTGTGATGGTTGCAGAACAGGATACTGCAAAACTTGCTCTAAATTAACTTCATCCGAAGTTAAGGTACTTCAACTCAAGGAAAGAGTGATGAAATTCCACTGTGAAAAATGTCGAAGTTTTGATACCCGGTTGCTATTGAAAAATACCATCAAGGATAAAGATAACATAATAGCAGGTAGAGATGACGTAATTCAATTATTAAAACAAAAAATTAAAGAGCTAGAGAAAAATCAGGATCAAGTACCCAAATGGAATCACCTGTCATTTAGTCAGACTGTACAAAATACTAATAAGCCTAAAATTCTAAGTATTCCAAGTGTAATTATCAAACCAAAAAAACAACAGCATGCCGATAAGACAAATAGTGATATCAAACAAAATATTAAATTGGAAAATTTAAAAATTGGGATAAAAAATACTCGTACCACAAAGAATGGCTGTGTTATTATTAAATGTGAAAATAAAAAGACACAGAAATACTAAAATCTAATGCTGAAGATATACTTACTGAGTATGAAGTGCAATTAACTAAAATGAAACTACCTCGAATTAAAATAACTAACTACGAAGGAAATCTTGACTCGGAAGGAATTGAAAATAGTCTAAGGGAACAGAATGACTTCATTGTGAGCACTGATGAACTAAAAATTACATTTGTTAAAAAATTAAAGCATAAGAACACCTCAACAATTTTTCTTGAATGCTCACCAGGTCTATTTCATAAATTTATGCATGCAAAAAAAGTATTTATTGGTTGGGAAAGATGTCCTGTTTATGAAGACTTGTCAATTCCGAGATGTTTTAAGTGTCAGGAAGCTTATCATAAAAATAGTGACTGTCAAAATAAACTAGTTTGTGAATTCTGTGCTGAAGAACATGAAGTTAAAGACTGTCCAAAAAATAGGAAACAGTGTCAAAATTGTATTAACGCTAATAAAAAATACAATTTAAAATACCATATTGAACATACATCAAATGATCCCTTATGTCCATCATTTCAATATCTCGTGAGTGTGCTAAAAAGTAAAATAGACTATGGTCATGGCTAATAAACAACAAGAAGTTGGTATACTAGATGAGCTTGACTTACTTAGATCCAACATACAACATGAAGTGATTGACTGTGATAATTTATACAAGAAAATTTCTTTAGATAATAAGTTACTTAGTGTGTTGCATCTCAATATACGTAGCATTCGTAAAAATTTTAATGATTTTTTAACTTTCTTAGAAGCATATAATATAAAATTTACTGACATAATTATATTAAGCGAGTGCTGGCATATTGATGAGGTATACAACATCCAAGGTTATGAAGTGTTTTACAATGATGCCAACATTAATAAAAACGACGGGGTTGTAATCTTTGTTAAATCAAATTTAAATGCAAATTTTCAGAATATAAAACTAACAAGATCTAAAGTAACTCTTACAGAAATTATTTTTCAAATAGAAAATACTGAATTTGGAATAACCTGTTTGTACCGGCCTCCTTCAACAAATATTCAGAGCTTTCTGGATGATATTGAAGATTATTTAACTACAAAAAACAAAACCACATTGATATTATTATGGGTGATGTAAATATAAATCTGTGTGATCATGAAGATAATCTTGTTAATTTATATGTTACTAGTTTAAATCATTTTGGATTTTTATCAGCAGTAAACACTCCCACTCGAGTAACAAATAGTTCACAATCATGTATAGATCATATCTTTGTCAGAGCAAGGCTTAATACCACCTCTTTGAAGTATTCTTCATACGTTCTTAATTCATCGGTAACAGACCATTACCCTATAATGATTAATATTGATAAAATAAAGCCTATAACGCAAAAACTTCCAAAAATGAATACATATACAGTTACAAAGGTGGATTACAATATGTTGAGGAATTTGTTCAGAAATCAAACCTGGACAGATGTCACCAACGCAAATGACCCTGAAATTGCCCTGCAAAAATTTTATGACATATTTTTCAACATTTTTAATCAATCCAAAACTGAAAAAACTGTTACAACAAAATCTTATAACAAAATTAAACCATGGATAACAACGGGGATTATAAATTCTATAAAACACAGAGATAAGCTTAAGAAAATGCTTTTGACTCATTTCAATGAAGATAATAATAGACATTATAAAGAATATCGAAATAACCTCAACAAAGTGATAAATAAATGTAAACATAATTATTATAAAAGGGAAATAGAAAATAACAAGAACAACTTAAAAAATATTTACAAACTAATTGCTGAAGCTACAGATCAAAAAGTTTCTAAATCTGATGAAAAATTAAAATTAGAGGACAATGGTGTTGGCTTTGCTACTGATAAGGAGATGGCAAATTATTGTAATAAGTACTTCACGAATATTGGTCTAAATATGTATAAAAAAATTAAATCACATGCCACACAATTTAAAATAAAATATAACGCAAGATCATCTATGTTTCTGAGACCAGTTAGTAAAAATGAATTAATATCCTACATAAACTCTCTTAAGAATGACTGTGCATCGGGTTTAGACGGAATTGATGCTAAAATTATAAAATTTATTCATCCTTACATATTAGATCCTTTAATGCATATAATAAATATCATTTTTAAATTAGGCAAAGTTCCTAAATTACTAAAATTCTCAATTGTTACACCGATATATAAAGCTGGAGATAAAAGAGATGTTTCAAATTATCGACCTATAAGTGTGATAAATAATTTCTCAAAAATCTTTGAAAAATGCCTGAAGGATAGAATTGTAAGTTACTTTGTATGTAATGAAATCTTATCCGATAACCAATTTGGTTTTAGATATGGTCTAAGTACTGAAAATGCAATCTATGAACTTGTTGGACAAATTACTTCTTACTTGGATAATAATAAAAAGTGTTTAGCTGTTTTTCTTGATCTCGCGAAGGCGTTCGACACGGTGCCTCATCACTTGCTTCTGAGTGTTCTAAACACCTATGGGGTGAGGGGTACCGCGTTGGATGTCTTCGATAGCTATCTGAGCGAGCGACAACAATTAGTAAAAATAGGAGGGACAAGGAGCGATCCGCTGCCTGTAAAAATTGGTATCCCGCAAGGAACCGTTTTAGGTCCAGTACTTTTTATAATTTACATAAATTCTCTTACTGCCATGAATATAGATGGTGGTGCGCTCATTTCTTATGCTGATGATACAGTGGCTATATTTTCTGGAGACTCCTGGGCTCAGGCAAGGGAAGTGGCTGTGGGTGGTGTTAAATTGATAAAAAACTGGTTAGATTGCTATAAATTAACATTAAACGCAAGTAAAACAAACTATATAGCCTTTTCTCTGACAGCTGCTAACCGTCCTCATTTTAACGAACTGAATATAAAAAATTTAGACTTGCCAATAACAGAAGTAGACAATATAAAGTATCTTGGCATCATAATAGATAAGCATTTAAAATGGGGTCCACATATATCAAGGTTGACAAAAAACATCAGAAAATTGATTCACAAGTTCTACACACTCCGTGAAATACTCAAAAAAAAAATGCTAATCTGTCTATATAGAGCTTTAGTGGAATCCCTAATAAGATATGGAATAGTTGTGTGGGGAGGTCTGTACGAAAACTCTCTATATCCTCTTAAAATTATCCAAAATTATATATTAAAAATCATATACAAAAAAAACAAAAGATATTCTACGCAACTATTGTATTCTACCGAAATCCTTAATGCTCGATCCCTCTTTGTCTATTCCTTATGTGTTTTTGTTCATAAGAATTCTAAACTGAAACAATATATTAACCATTCTCATGACACAAGATCGAAAACCAATAAACAACTATTAATTCCTAGCAGCAATACTAATATTAATATTAGATCGATTAACTATCTAGCACCAAAAATTTATAATTTAATCCCAAAAGAAATAAAAAACATCGTAAATATAAAAAAGTTTGGCCATTTCTGTAAAGCATTTATTTCAACCAACTCTCATAAATTTGATGTATTATTTTAAATGTAACTGTGATATTACTTATGACTGAATAAACTAAATAGCAGATTTGAGTATGCACATACAGGGGTTCAGTTCCCTAGGTGCATTATTTATATTATTAATGTGCAATACAATATGGTTTATAATTATACTGTAATATGTATATTGTAAAAACACCAAATTCTGAATATATTATTATTATTATTAAAAATAAAAATCTGCCCAGCAGGCAGTACAAGGAAAAAATAAAAGATTTCCTTATCAGTCAGGTCTTCTCCGATTACAAGGAATTTTTGGATTACCGTTTTTAACATATTGTTAGTCTACGCCAGTCTTTCTCAAAGTGGGCGATAACGCCCCCTTGGGGGCGCTGGAAGCCTAGAGGGGGGCGGTAAGGGGTCCAGAAAAAATTGAGGGCGCTGATGTGGTTTAAGAGACGATGGGTGATTTGTAACTTTAGCTACTTCATATTTTAATATTCACTAAAATTAAAATTCTTCTTCTACACAACATTTATTTATTAGTTCATATTTATATCCTATTTTATTGTATAAATATAAACTAAAAATATATTAAATATTTATTATTTTTAATGCGTTCGCAACGCTATTCATATCTTAAGTTATTTAGAAATGGTATCAAACACTGAAAAATATTCATGTCTTCAAGTGTCGCAGGTGAGGTCCCCACCTCAGAAGAAAAATATTAAAAATAGGTATCTATTGTTGCAGCCAAGCTGAGCACTTGCCGAATACGGAATTTTTTTTGTACTTAATTTAGTAAAAATAAAGAAAAAATAAAATTGAAATTAGAAGGTTCAATTATAAGTCACGTTTGGCGCGAACAAATATTGTACGATTTATTTGTGCATCCTGTATTATAGTTCATCAACGTTTGTGCGGTCCGTTTTTGCGGAGTGCAGGTGCGGGGAGGGACAAATCCCAAGTACACAGCCGCGGCTCGCGACCGTTCGACGACTGATGTAACGTTCCGCCGCACGCACGCATCGCACTCGCTCGCCCTCCCGCCACTCCGCCCTCTACCCTGATATTCTTAATACTGTAAAGTTGAATTATTATTGCTCAATGTTGTTTATTGTTAATTTTGAATAAAAAATACTCTTAATATTGTAAAGATGCATTATTATTGCTCTCTCTGGTAAGAAAAGTATCATTTAGAATATAGGTTTAATTAAACTTCAGGCGAGACTATGTTATTGAGATTTTTAAGGTGAAAAAAAAAGGGGGGGGGGCGCTGCAAAATAACTGATTTTTAAAGTGGGCGTTAGACGAAATAAGTTTGGGAACCTCTGGTCTACGCTGTAATGTAGTTACGTTTTTTTACTTTTGTAATTGTTTTAACGTTTTTTTTTTGTCTTTAAAAGCCACTTTTCTTAATTTTTAGTTTGTACTATGTTTTTTTAATACTATTTTGTTTCTTACTTAGTGACTTGTGTAAATACTATTGTGTATAAGCACCAATAAATTATTATTATTATTATTATTACAACAATTGAAAAGTGGAATAAAGTTTATAGTGATGCCACTATAGGTTAGGTTAGGTTTAAAGTGAGTGGGTACAACACCCTTCCACCGCGACCGCTCGGTTTATTGTGGCTCACACCCTTTTATATTTCTCCCATCAGGTCCAGACTTCTAATAAATGATGATCCTGTTGGGAGAGAGATCTTTCACTTTCCCCGGCAAGAAGGTGTCATTGCCAAGGATTGCGAATCTCAGTCGTACCATTGCTGGGCATGAACACAGTATGTGTTCTGACGATTAATCCTCCTCCATGCACATTCGGCGTCTTCCGCTAGGCCGATCTTGTGCATGTGGTATTTCAATCTGCAGTGTCCCTTGTACACTCCTACTAGAGTTTTAAGGTGTACCCTTGATTGCTCCAGTAGTTTGACGGTACATTGTTGGTTTGGTGTGCTTTTAAAGGCCTTTAAGTGTCTGAGACCCGGAAGTCCATGCCAGTACCAAAGATTTTCTCTTTGTGTCCAAGCTGATATGAACTGCTTGGCCATTCTATAAGATATAACGATGTTTCGACCCTGTGAATTTTGTCTCCGCCCCCCTTTTGGCAAGGAGGTCTGAGGATTCATTACCCTTTAGGCCGGTATGTCCAGGTATCCACAGTAGGGTAACCTTGTTGCTTTGACCCAGTTTCGTCAGCCCATCCTTGCAATTCCAGGCGGTTTTCGAATTGCACCGGCTGGATTCAAGAGCCTTAAGAGCTGCTTGACAGTCGGAGAATATTTTAACTGTCCAGAAAAAAGTACCCGTGACGTCATTTAGATTACAAACTAAAAATTTGATCCACCCTGTGTAAACAAGGTCATTATGTGCATATATTTTGTTTTAAAAAAATATTAATTTTAACTGGAAGTTCGCTGGTTATATCCGAATACTACTGTTTTATCAAAAATACTCATGCGTGATGTGTGTACCACTTTTATCACACAGGCACTTATAGGAGTCAGTGTTCTAGTTCTTTTTAAAGGTTTATAGTCGGAACTGAATTTTTGAAAATAAATATATTCTTAAATTCTTATGTTTTATAAATCCATAATACTATGAAAATTTATTAAAGTATCTCATTACATTAAAAAGTTTGGAGACCTTTAGTGTAGAGTATCATTTTTATTTTTACTTAGTAACAGACCTGCTGATCTCAAGAAATGTCATGGTATTAGCAAAGATATACATTTGCTGGTAACAGGGTTGGCTGCCCAGTGGGTAACCCAAAAAAGCCCACTGGGTTTTTTTGGGTAAAACCCACCAAAAAACCGGGTTTTTAAAAGTGTTTTTTTATTACATTTTTTAAATTCTTTTTTGAATGATTTTTTAATAGTTTTTTAGGTTTTTAATGAACTCTTTCTATATATTTTACAAATTCCAAAATTAATCTTCTTTAGGTTTGTTTACAATCAGAACAGATTAAAAGAATATCGCATCCGCATACTAAAACGCTAGTCAAACTAAAACTGCTTTGATTTAGGGAGGATAAAACAAAACATAATTTTATTAAAAGTTTAGGGTTCCCCTGTCGATGTCTGTATTTACCTATTTGCATTTTGCAAGTTCCTATTTTATAGTTGATAAAACAATGGCGAATATAAGTCTTAATTGTAAAGAAAGAAAGTGGTATTTCAATTTTTCTTAGAACAATATTTCTTTTAATGTTTTTAAAATGTTAAATAAAAAAACCCAGTGGTTGGGTTTTATATAAAAACCGGTTTTTTAACCCCAAAACTCATTAATTTTTTTAAATTATTATTTGCTGAAAAATGAAAGATTTTTTAATAAAAATAAGACCCTTAATTTAAAACTTAAAAATTAAAAGCGGTGGTAGGCGTCAAAAACAGACAAAGACAAAAGTTTACTTTCTCCAATCAGCAAAGACTCCAAAAGGTTGGAGCCAATTCAAAAAAATTTTTTAACAATACATAGTAAATAATTTAGAAGTTTTTTAAAGGGTGCAATCAAAAAAAAAATGAATAGAAAAAAATTAGGCTTAATGAATGATGTAACAAAACAAAATTTCTTAACGTAAAAATATGGATAGTATTTTTAATCATCCCTAAAAAAGTACTAATGTAGGCACAAAAAGCCCAAAGGTGCCCCCCGAAAAGTAATCCCCCCCGAAAAAAGAAGTACTAATGTACTGTGAGTATTTAAAAAGTAAGAAAAAGGTAAGTTTATTAACACAAGGCTTAAAGATTAAAGGGTTTTTTGGGGGAAAGGGAAAAAACCTGTTAGCAGGTTCCAAAAATGAAGACAATCTAGGGATAAAGAAAACAACTAAGTGGTAAGTTTAAGGCCTCTGGATGGAATTAAGAATGCTAAAATTTGGGGGGAACACTTCCCCCAGACATTGGGATACATTGGGGAATACAGATTAGAAGAGAAGAAATTTTTTCTGGTTTAAAAAAAAAAAAAAATTTTTAGCCTGCTATAGTTATATGGGTTTAAAAATGCTTTGTTCTGCAGAACTACCTCCCCCCCGACAGCAAACATTTTTTTTTTGAGACATTAAATAAATAAATTTTTTATGGCCCAGAAAGAAAAATGTTTTTATCCTGTGCTTGTTTTGTAAATTTAAAGGTACTATTATCAACCAAACTATGTGGGGATTGATCAAATGTGAAGAAGAAATTTTTTTAGCAATATTAAGCCCTGGAAATTTAAATTATAAGAAAGTTTTATATTCTAGTACTTAATTTTTTTTTTTTAAAAATTTGGGGGTTCCCCTTAAATTCCAAAAAAAAAAACGAAAAAATTTTTTTTTTCAATTTCCCGATTTTTTTTTGTAGCCCTTTCTAGAGGCCTTAAAATTCACTTTTTTAAATATACCCGGGGATTTTATAAAATTTTTTAAATATTATGTATAACATTTGATTTCAAGTGGCCATCCATAAAAGTCACAATTTCAGAATTTCATAATTTTTCCCCCCCCTGCTGTCACAATCGTCACATTTGTGGGCCCCCCTCCCTAGTCTGAGTCACTTTTGAAATTTTACATCGAAACATCAAACCAGTTTTTAAATTTTTTTTTTAAAATTTCTTTAAAAAATTTTTTTTTAATAAATTAACAAAAACAAATATTTTAAAAATTTTGAAAAATAAAAAAAAAAAGAATTCTAATTTTTTTGTTTACTTTAGGTTTTGCGTTTTAATAATTTATTTTTTACATGTAGATCCCCTTGTCACACGTCCAACTCACCCCCTCCCCTTAAGGTGTGATGTAATTTATGGATGACCCCTAAAAATAATTTATTTTATAGATAAACGACTAAGATAAATTAGCTAGGCAGATTTTTTTTCTAAGATTGTTAAAAATAATCTGTATCAGTAACGGATCCTAATAATTTAATAAAGGGAACCCGTCAATGGACCCTTAAAAAAATGAAAAAATCACCATCTTCCGCTGTTCTTAAATTTGCAAGAAAGTGTTTTAAATTTTATTTACCTAAAAATAAAAAAAGGGAAAAAAAAAGCACAATTATTTTTTCTTAAAGGTATTTGATACTTTCAAAATTTTTAAACATTTAATAACAAACCAAAATGCGGGGATTTTTGATAGTAAAAAAAAATTCTGAAATATAGATATCCCTGGGGGGGATTTTCTCTTTTAACAATTTAGTTTTATTGGTATTTATTTACCAAAGATAATATAAATATATTCTTATATTATTAAGTATTAATTTGTATTCTGTTGTTGAACATTTATATTACATAAATAATATTTGCTCATTAGAAAACATTAAATAAAATGTTCCTATGTTCAAAGTCTATACGAAAAAATAGATTTAGCCTGTATTCTCTTTATTTTCCCCACTTGTAGTATGGTTTGACCCCAGAGGTCTAAGTCCTAACTAATCATCCTCAAAAAAAAAAAAGGTTTTCAGGTATTTCATACTTTTTGTGTTCCAAAGTTTTAAATAATTCTTAAAAATCAAAACCCCCCTTCAGTCATCTAATGACACATTATTCTTGTGACGGGGGTTCCCCCATACTGTAGTAGCACCCATTATAATAAAATTAAAATATTGAATTATTTGTTCTAGTATTAAGCCTATTTTTAAAGGGGGGAAAGATAATTTTTTTGCGTTGGCCCACTTCTGCCTACAGAAAAAATGCAATTTGGGGCTTCAATTAAAATTTATAGCATATTTTGCAAAAAAAATTTTGGGGTCCGTTAATTTTTATTTTGACGGACACTTTTAATCTAAAATTTCACACCGAAAAAACAAGAACAAACATCAGCGAAAAACGTTTTTTTTTAGTGTAGACGTTAGGGGGAAAAAACGTTTGTTTGTTCTTTTTTGCGCATGTTCCCCGGGCGTCGGTACATCAAAGAGAATTTTTGTTTTTATGGTCATCCATAACTATTCCATTTTGTCGAACAAAGAAAAAACCCCTTTAGACAGAAAAAGGAACAATAAACAAAAAAAAATACAAAAAAAATGAACAATGACGAATGTTTGTTTTTTTTGGGTGTACATACCAAGGAGAAATAAACTTTTTCGCTTCATCCATAACTTTTCCAATGGTCAAACGAGAGGAACAAATATTTGATTGCCTATGTAGAAAAAAACGCGAACAATAAAAAAACACATAAAAAAGGTGAACAAGAACGAATGTTTTTCTTTTTTTTTTCGGTGTGTACATACCTTAAGCTTTAACAAGCAAAAAAAAAAAAAAGCAATTTTTTGGAGTGCTACAAATATAGGATATTTTAAAAAAGACAGAACGATGTGAAATTAGGTTAATTTATAATTAGTAGGTTTTTTTTAAAAGTTTTTTTCTAAAAGCCTATACTACGCATTTTTTTTTGATCATGATCCTTCTCTCTAAAAAAATTGCTTTTAAAAAAAATAATATTGTCGTTTTGAAATTTAAAAATATATATCTAACAAACAGCGTCTAAATATGTAATATGCTCTTGTTTACAGTTCTGAAAATATATGATTCTTTACCGGGGCCATGATATGAAGGACACGATACTTTACCAAAAGATAATAAAGAAAATATTTTCTTAGAACTGGACGGCAATCTTTAGAAAAAAAAAATAAAGTTAGGGCCATTTTAAATATAGAGGCAGCCATAGGGGGCCATCCTTTTTTGACCCCCTACCGTCCCTGTCACAACTCGTCACATTTGTGAGATCTCCCCCCCCTAGTGTGACGTTACTTTTTTTTTAAATTTTACAAAATAATCAAAACAGTAAATTCAATTTTTTTATTATTTTCTTTAAAAAAATTTTTTTAAAGAAAATCAAATAAATATTTTAAATAATTTATATTTTCTTTTATGTCAAAAAATGATGCCCCCTACCACCTTTTTTTTAAAAAGACACAATCCTCTACACCCCTTCCCCCCTTTTCGGGGATGTAATTTATGGATGATCCCTGGGGCGTCCATTATTTACATGAGGCTTTTTTTCGCCCCCCCCCCTCCCCCTTGGTAATGTCGTTTTTTTTGGGGCTGACTCCCCTCCCCTAATCTCCAATTTTACAAAATCTTTTTTTTAAAAAAAAAAGTAAATACGTTAATCGGGATTGAGGGATTTTTAAAAAAAAAAATTATTTAAATTTTTTTTTTTTGGGTTAAAATTAAAACTACTAAAAACATAGAATAGAGTCACAGTGAGAAAATATTGATATGTAACTTGTTTTAGAAACGTTTTTTTACTTTGGTTTTTTAACCCATTTACGAATTTTACCGTTCAAAAAAAGCTTTTCCGACGCCCTTCTCCCTACGTGAGATTCGGCGAACCCCCTTTCCCCAAATTCCTCAGAGTTAATGGACGCCCCATACTTTTAAACACAGAAATAATTTCCTGCAGCATCCACTGTTCATCCCACAAAAAAGAAAAAATATTAACATTTTAATAACTAATTGTGTTTCTGGGCCTAACAGAAAATTTTTCAGTTGTTGTAACACTAATTAAAGCCCCAAAAAATGTAGACATTAATTCCCAAAAAAAATTTAAAAATCTCATTTGTTTTTTTAATAAATGTTTTTTATAACGTCGAAAATTTTGAATTAGTTTGTTGTCATGCGATTTTTAGATTGTATATTTTTATTTTTTATTTTTTTTTATTTTTTTAGCTTACAACACTTCAATCTAATCTTATTTATTGTTTTTTTTAAATATTGTATTTTTATACTACTTTTTTTAAAATTTTTTTCAATTATTGAGCATCAATTTTTTATAAGTTTATGAAGTCTTTTATTAAGATTAAATGAATAAGTAAAAAAATTTAACTTTAAAATAGCCGAGGAATATTTTTAAAAAAATTTGGGAGACACGTCGCATTACAATTTTTGTTTCCTTTCTCGAATGACAATAAATTTTTTGATGATATCTCAGTTCAAAAACTGTGAACTTAAAATGAGATTATTTTGAAAGACCGAGGCTTGTTTTTTAAATTAACAAATTTTAATGTTTATATTAAAAAATTTTTTAATTGGACTTCCACTGGCTCCTCTACAAAACAAATCCAAGAGTCAATTTATAAAGCAGCAATTAATTGTAAAAAATTTGGGGCAGAGAAAAAATTAAAAAATATAAACATTTAAAACAAGAAATAAACTTATAGATATCGCCTTGAATCATCCTTTGTGTAACACACAAATCGGCTAAAATACATGGTTCCGAGAACAATTACCATTACTGGGGGACCCCGCTTTTAAATTATTTTAATGAAAGTATGTTTATTAAACCACTTCTTATAACAAAGCATTCTAGCGCAAATTTTTTATGGTAATTAATGTGTAGAGCCGTTTTGTAACCTTTGGTTTTGAAGATCTGTTTTTTTCCTTGATCTGGTCATTCCTTTTTTTGGATAAGCAGCTTTTAGTAAAGGCTTTTAACCCTTTTGGGTGTTAATTAATAAATAATTTTTTTAAAATTTATGGAAAGGCTAGTTCCCTTTAAAGTCGTCAGATTACCCTAAGACCTGGGAAAAAAAAAAAAAAAGGTACTAAAGCAGAAACCCCCAAAATTTAAAAAATATGGAAGTCCATGGGGTCATTAGGCTTTAAATCCAGACCTTTTTTTCCCCACTTTACTGCAGAAAAAAAA
>JAHBCN010007931.1:0-41089 GCA_019359885.1 Listronotus oregonensis
AAAGTTTTTGGATAGGAACTTGGCCTAAAATTTTTTTGTAATATAATGTAATACACATAAAATAAAAAAAAAATAAATAGCTTTTAAAAATACTAAAAAAAAGAATTATCTAATTTGGGGTAAAAGACCCCAAAAAAAAAAAACAAATAAAACAAGACAAACAGCTAACATACATGTTCAAAATGTTGCCTCATTGGGGAAATATATCTTAAGTTGTGCTTTAAAATTATAAGTGAATTGACATTTTTAATTCCTAGGCAACTAATTAAACTTTTTCAAACCCAAAAAAAAAATTTTGGGGAGATTTTTTTTTTTTTTTTGTTGAAAAAAAAAATATTTTTTGTCTTGTACTAGGGGAAATTTTTGTCACGAATAAAGAATCTATTAACCAAATGAAGGGTTACCCTTTTTAATTTTAAATACAAACAAAAAAACACGAAATTTAAAGTATTCTGAAACCGGCAACCATTGAAGCACTACATTGTAATCGGGATATTTAAAAGATATTTTTTTTTAGAAGAGCTAAATAAGTTTTACCCCTATCAAAACCTTGTAATAACAAAATAATAATAATAATAATAATTGAAGGTGAAGTTTTATTTTAATTTGTCATTTTCCAAATTTAGATAAATTTTATGTTATAAAAAAGCTATTTTGCTCTATTGTAAAGATTTTACTGAAAAAGGTTTGGCTACCCAAAATGTTATGTTAATGATAATATTCAATTGTTTGCAACTTCTAGATCGTTAACTACATGAGGTTAAAAGCAAGGCATTTTTCTGCATTCATTTGTAGTTTGAAATTATATACTATAGGTACCAAAATGGACTAAATAATGCACCAATTTATATTTTTAAAGGATAACTATCACCTTCATAATAATATGATTATTTTAAACAATTAACAATTGGAACTTGAAACCATACTTTACTTTATTTCAGAATATTAGAATTTTTAATATAAATTATAAAGTGAAGTTAAAAAAATAAAAATAAATAGCAAATAAATTCCCATACTTATAGTATTTATCAGATGTTTAAAGAATGACAATAAAATTTTATTTTACCTGAGATTGATTTTTTTTATAAATTATTTTTCTATCTCTTATTTTTGATATTGTTAATGTTTTTTTTATTATTTTGAACATATTTTAATAATTTTCTTTTTTTTTTCTAGTTCAACTTCAGTACCGATTCCTGAAGTCCTTCTAAGTCCTTCTAAAAGTATGCAGACGTCGCCTCCCAGTCACCTCCAGGGTCGCCTCAGTATATACAAACTCCCGAAATTGTCTAGTGGCTCACCTCGTAAGCTCGCCCAGAGGTAGAATAAAAGAATTTACAAATGAAAATATGCATTTAAACCAAAATTATAAAACTATCAGAAACAATAAATAAGACTTTAGAGATATTTCTTTGGAGGAATATAAAGAACCCACCTTTAAGTTTTTTCCTCACCGATCTGGCCAATTTTTTAACATTCAAGTTTTCAAATAAATAAAAACCCAAAGGCAGAAGGTATTCTTCCCAATTTAAAACAGAATGCCTTGAATGTATTTTTTGACCAACTGTAAAAGGTATTTAGCAAAAAAGTTTTGTTTCCAAGCTACAGTACATTGATGAAGCATATTCAGAATAGGGTTAGACCTGGTCTAAAGCAAATAAAACGTGAATGCAAAATTTAGTGCCACTTTTTCCAAATACGAAAGCTAAATAGGTAGTATGTGCCATGCTTTACTTGCACAATAAATTTATATCGATGGCGCTTTGCCCAGCGGCGAAAGGAACTAAATATCAAAACGTATTTGCCAACGAACACCGCTTTTTACCATAACCTAGCAAAGCTTTTGAGCGGTGTTTTTATGTTTACGAAAAAAAAAATGGATATTCCCGATGATATACGTGCCAAAAAAGAAAAATTACTGGAAATGTAAGAGAAGATGTAAAACGCAATAAAAACTCTGAATCCAACCAACTTTGCAAAAAAGAAAAGCTGGCAAACGTTTTTGCGAGGAGGTAAGTAAACACAACAGTTAAAAAAATTATCAGACTTAGAGAGCTCAGTTCCAAGGGAATTTATAATTTTATTAAAATATTCTTTTAGGTAAAGGCAATTGCCTACTTTGTAAGTTAATTACCTGTTAAAGAAAGAGAGTTTGACGTTTTGGAAACTGGCAGATTATAATGAAGAACTTTTCGTTCCCTTATTCGACCTACTTTAATCAAACGTAGAAGACATGGAAATTAGATAATCCCAACCAGAGCAGACGACAACACTATTTAAATATTTTCTACCACTTCCAGGAGAATTAAGTTCAGGTATGTGTACCTTGTGTTTAACTTTGGCTTTAAAAAGAAGAGTGGAGATACTTTGTCAGCGAATACTCTCCTCCGGCATTCGTTCGACAGACGAGGTTAAAAAGTCCCAGAAACAAAACACTATGGAAACAAAAAATTATTGATTTTATCGTCAATTCCAGCAGAGAAAGCCATTACAGTCGAGAAAAAGTTACAAACCGGAGATACCTTTCTGAGGATTTGAAATGTACGTAAGCTATATAATGCCTTTCTTGAAAAAATCAGCTTGGTGGAAAAAACCCCGGCTCCCGACAATGGTTTAATGAAATTTTTAAGAAAGAATTCAGTTTAGCCTTCGGAGCCCCCGAGTGGACACCTGTCCACTTCACCAGTAGAAAATTTCTATAGTGCAAAGACTCTGGAAAAAAATGAATTGAACTAAAGCGAGATTTACATCAACGTAAAGCAGAGGGAGTCAAAAAAAGATGTCCCAAAACAAGTAGATTGCAAAAGTACTTCTGATGTATGTGTGCTGTCTTCGATTTAAAAAGCAGCATTTCCGCATTGACTCAATCAGATGTATATGTCGGCAGTTTACTTTATTAATCTGGGAATACATTTTAAAGATGAAGGGAAAGGTTTTAGACCCGTGGGATGAAACAGCTGGAAAACGAGGATGTAAAGAAATAGGAGGTTTGATGATTATGTTACAACCACCAATACTACAAAGCGAAAATTGGTTCTATGCCGATAACGTGGGGGGAGAATAAGAATCAGGGGATTTTGGCTGTTTATATTACCCTGGAGCCAAAGGGTACTTCGACGAGATAGTGCAAAGTTTCCCAAAGTGGCCCACATTCCTATCATGTGATCGGACTTTGGTGCAAGAAAAGGCCAAAAAAGGTCTTAAGCCTGAAGTACCTATGGATTTGGTGCGTATAATAGAAAAGGGGGTTTTAAAAATCCATTTGTAAAAAAATGCACTACTAGATTTTTCAACTGGATGGAAATTGCAAAAAACCCCCCTAGTAACCTCCCCCTGGGCATCCTCGCTTGTTATGCTGAAAATATCTAAGGACAACTTAGAGCAAATTGAAGTTTAAAAAGTCGTACTCGGAGGTCGCACATGCGCAAAGTGAGTGTGTTTAACCCAAAAGGGTTTCACCACAATATTTGAAAATTTAAACATTGAACTGGAGAACAGGCACCCGTAAATGGAACAAAGAAAAAATTAAAGAAATTAGAAGTATGATCCCTTTCATTTCACCCGCCAATCAAAAATTTTATCAAAAACTGGTAGAGAGTCAGGAGGCCCTAAAAATATAAAAATAAGTTACTTATAGGTTTATAATAAAATGCAACAGTTTTTATGGTGAGAGAACTTTTTAAAAAGTGGAAACAGCCCATATCCTACTATTTTCACTCATCTTCATGTCCGCCAGAAAAATTAAAACGCTTTTATTTGAAGCTATTGAACAACTGCAGTCTAAATGTTTGTGTTGCTTTGGGAGATCTTGGGTCCAATAACTGGAAATTAGCCAGGCTACTAGACATTAGTCCAGAGAAACCCTATTTTGCTGTAAGTGGAAAAAAATTATCTTTATGTTTGACACACCCACTTGATAAAGTTAACAAGAAATAATTTATTAAAACACCATTTCGTTTTTGACAATAAAAAGACATCATGGAACCACATCAGGATGATGTACCAGCATGACAAAAATTATGCCAGAAGGGCTCTTCCAAAACTTACAGATTCCCACATTTCCCCAAACAATTTTGATTTAATGAAGGTTAAATATGCGACACAAATATTAAGTGCCAGTGTTTCCGCTGCTATGGACTTGTATATTAGATTTGGAGTTCTTCCAGGAGAGGCCGTTGCAACATCAGAAGTTGTGGATAAGTTTGATAAGCTTTTGATTTGCTAAATTCGTCAGCAACTAGTTCTAAGACCAAGAAGTATAACAGAGCTTACAAGGGCTTAAAATTCCAAGAGCAATTTCTAAAAGACTGTAATGATTTTTTTCAAAACTAAGACTTATAAATAAACAAGAAGTAAATATAACAAGCAAAGTAAGATTTATACAAGGTTGGAGAATCACAATCAATGGGTTTAGAGAATTATGGAGTATTTTAAAAACTAATGGATTTGACTACCTTTTCTCTAGAAGACTAAATCAAGACTGCCTAGAAAATTTTTTTGGAAAAATTAGGATTCAAAATGGAAACTGCGTTAATCCAACTCCAATACAATTTGAGAGAAGTTTTAGAAAATTAATTTGCCTAAATTTATTTAATTCAGGAACAGAAAACTGTGAAGGTGATCCAGATAAAGTTTTATTAAATATAGCAAAATATTCAAATCAATTTGAACCACTGGACAAAAGTACAACTGATGCTAGTGCATCAACAAGCAGTTCACCTGATTTACCTGTTGTTGACACTGATTATAGGTGTGACATTTTGGAACAGAATATAGCTCGATATATTTGCGGCTATTTAATTAATAAAACATTGAGTCTTCACACTTGCAGTGTCTGTGAAGAATATTCCAGAAAATATAAAGAATTGGATGATACCTCCCTGTATTGTTATTTTAGAGCTTATGAAAATAAATCAGAGATATTTTTGGAATTTACGAATGCCTGCAAATGATTTTGTTGAGTTTATATCTTCATTGGAAATATTATTTCAAAACAACTTTGAAAATTTTATTTTAAAGGATAATATAATTGCAAGTTTTGTTAATGTTTTTAAAAATGTAAAGTATACACACCCATGTCCAAATTTTCAATTATTGTACTTATTAAAATTATATGCTAGACTTAGGTTATATTATACTATAAAAAAAATTAACAAAAATTTCAAACAACAAACGATTGTAAATAAAAAACGAAAAAAATAAGGTAATAATCTGGAAACACATATAAATACTTTCAACTGTAACTATCATTTTTTAAATAGTATAGGGTAATTAGGCCTTTAGAAGTTTACATAAGGTAAAGGTAATACAGTTTATTAAATTTAATCATCCAGCCCAAATTTTCAAAATAAACCAATTGCAATGAAAATGTGGGAAATATCCTCTCCTTAAAACTTTATAAAGACAGTTATTCCATTTAAACAATTGCCATTTATTAAAAATGTTATAAGCTGTTTTGAAAAATGAAATAGATACCTACAATAAAATGTATTCATATTGCTATAAATCAACCAGGTTTACTCATTATTATATATAATAGAACCTAAGTTAGTTTATTTTTTTATATTTTCTATTATATTATAGATTATATTATTTTGTAATCTTTATATGTCGAGTATTAATTCCTATCAAAGCGATATCCTTATAACATGTTAAAATCATGTAATCTCATCTCATTTCCACAAGCACTGAAAACTCTACTATCATTCATCAAAATGTACAATCTATTGGAAATTACTTGGATGAGTTAAATCACCTACTTCAGTATCATAAAGAGTGTAAATTCCTGTGTATTTCAGAACACTGGAAAAAGTTGGAACATTTACAGGCATATGTGATAAATATTCTTAAACAGGCACCAGCTTTTGTCAAACTGAATGATATGGAGGTGCAGCAGTGTATGTGCAAAAAACCTAAAATTTATGGAATCTAGGATCAAAAGTGAACAGTAAATTATGATTGCAATTTATAGGCCCTCTAAGGGCGATGTAAATGTATTTTTCAAAAATGGAGGAGGTGTTGTCAAAAATACTAGAACAGAAATGTGTATTTCTTGACTTTAATATAGAACTCCTTAAAAACAATAAAAATAGATCAATTTTTTATCAATAATGAATTCATCTTAACTTTATCCTACCATTTTGGAAAATACTAGGTTAACTAAATGTATACATAATATTTTCACTAATATAAAAATTCCGTTTATTAGAAGCAGAATTATAAACACAGTTATTTCAGATCATACTGTTTTCCTAAAAAGTTGGTACATCAAAAAAGAAAGAAGAACATTTGTTTAAAAGTAAAAAACAAATAAGGAATTTAAAAATAGAGTAGATCTACATTTTGTATTAAAACAACAAAATAATACCTACATTGAAATGTATAAAATTGTAAAGAAAGAATATGATAATGTGTTAGTATATTATGATAATATAATTAGGAGTTTTGATAATAAGAATAAATATATGTGGTCGATTTAACAGGTATCAAAGACAAGGGCATTTACAATCACATTGACTGCTGAGAAACTTTCCAACAATTACAATTATTTTTACTAATAATAGTACTTGATTTATTAAGAGAGCTTGACAATATAGACTGGCACTCGAATATCATTCAAAATGACAAGGTTTTTAAATTATTCTAGTTTCACGAAATGATCTCATAATGTTATCAAAGAAAAAAATTAAAAATAAAAACAGTTCTGGAGATGAAATACCTAAAAATAGTAAACCTCAGCATACCAGTGATTGTAGAGGTAATGTGTTTTATAATAAATAACTCACTAAGGGGTATTTTTCCCGATCAGTTAAAGTTGGCATATGATAGTCTCAGACCTATTACTGACTTGCTGGTTGTACAAAACTGTTCGAATTGGTGGCGAGTGTTCAACTAATGAAATGAAAGATATTTTTTTTCTATAAAACAAAGTGGTTATCTAAACAGAAGATCCACTCAAAATGCTATTTTCCAGTGTATGCGAACAGTTTTGAATTAAGTATTTGAGAAGTGACGAAATGGCAATGGGAATATTCCTAGATTTATCAAAACCATGTCACTGCTAGGAAGCTACTTCTTCAAAATATTGCATTTACATGGAATCAGGAAAAATGCCCTAAAGTAGTAGAATCATACCTCAGTACCTATTGTTTTTTTGTGCCGTCATTTTATTTTATATTTGTTCTTACATACCAATGTGAATAATTTGAAATAAAGAAATATAAATAAAATAAATAATAAATAACTAAAATATTACGCACCTGCAAACAAAAACCCTTTAGCATATCATAAACCTAAAAAGACATACTTTGTAAATATCCAAAATTGTGTAGCAAATCCTTTAGAGCATCATATTTCCAAAAAGGACGTGAAAATTATATTGTAAACCCCAAAAATAAGCGGAAAGCTAAATAAATGGTTCTGCTCATTTTAGGTGGTACAGAACGCCTTAAAGAAAATAGAGACTAGTAGGTCTCCAGTAATATTTCAAACAAATAAAATGTATCCTTTACTAGTAGAATAAATTTGTATAAGTTCGAGTATAATAAAGTGAAGAAAACATTAAGAGTGTTTAATTTTCATTAGTCTTAAAATTTGTGACGGCTTTTGCCACTTCGGTGAGTGGTTAAAATGTGGTAACTCAGAAACCTCAGTTACAAGGTTTGTTGGCAGCGGATGCAGTTGCAACAATATTTGTTACAGTAGAAAAAACATTAATCACAATAAAAGAATAATTAACTGTTTCCACCGAAAGTCAAATGAAATAAGATATTGTTGATATATATTGTTTTATTAGGTGGAAAAGTGTAACTACTTTTGGAAAAATCTTAATGCTTTAAACAACAATTTTTCTCCTAATAAATCATACTATTTTTTCTTCAACCCTCAAAATTTTAATGTGTAATAGTTTAAGGGAAAATAAACAGACTAGTAATAAAAAGTAATTTTGGTGCCACTGGCAGGCGGCACTAATAATACTTTTACAACCGCCGATGGCTGCATCCTAAGTAGGGCATAAGTACTTCTAGTGCTCCCTTCAGCAGCATTAGAAGTTCCGGTTAGTTATACCACTAGCATTCATTCTTCTGAAAAACCTAAAAGTTATCCACATATTCATATTAAGTTTAAATTGGTACAGTTCAAACGCAGCTACCAGTCTAATTAAAATTTAGGCTATAGCTATAACTTTGACAACATGAGTAATAAAGTTACAGATATAACTTTATTACCCGGTTGCAGAAAGCGTGATTAGTACTTTAAACGTTTAACAAAATGTCAGATTTTGACAGGTTGCCTACTAAAACCATTGAATAACATTGACATAACGTTCTGTTAAACATTCTATACCTTGAATAACTTTTGTGCAACCCGTGGTAGTTATCTAAAGGTAAATTTAAATTCTATACTAAAATCCGCATGATTTTACCTTAACTTTTTTATAAAAAAATGACAATTTATTTTTGCCCCCCATTTTCAAAGAAAATAATAATTAAATCATTAAAACGGAAAGTTTGAAAAATGAATTAACCTTTTAAAAAAAAAGTCTTTTTCTTTTTTTAAAAATGATATTTTTCAATGACCGGCTTTTGAACTTTTCAACATATTTTTTTTATTGTATTCAAACTGTACACCCCTGTATTTCGACCAGGTTTGGAATCAGCCCTGATGATCCGCAAAAATGGCCCAAAGGCCAAAAATTTGGCTGAAAAATCCCCCGGACAGGGGTAAGAGTGCTTTTGTTACAGCTTGTCCCGGGCTTACGTTCCGGATGACGTTTTGCCGGCAAAAAACCCGGCCGATCCGAACGAAGAACCTTTTGAACAGGAACTTTTTAGAGAAGTTTTTTTTTTTTTTTTTTAAACTATTAGATAGGAAATTTTCATTTTTCATGTTGGGGGGTTTTTTTGGGTTTTTTTAGGTATTTTTTGATCACCAAAAGCTAAAAATTTGTTTAAGTTTGTTTGTAAAAAACAGTTTATATATTTTAACTTAAAAAAAATAGGATATATCAGCAGGTTTAATTTTTTTAAACGACAAAAATAATATTTTTTATAAACATAATTTTGTTTTTTTTAGAAAAGTCGATTTAAATTTCCGCCTTTTTATAAATCCCATGACGCAATGTGAAAAAAATTTTTTAAATTTTAAAATTTTTAATTTTCACAAGAAAACACATACCACCCAGATCTTGCCTTCATCCACCTTGTTTCACAAAAGAAAATTGCAGAATGCCCCTATTTGAAAGCTGGCAGCCCCAAAAAAAAAATCTAAAATTTTTTGAAGTGGGCATATTAAAGTTTTATTCAAATCTGAATTTAAACATTTGAAGAATTTGTATTAGGAAAACTGATATGGAACATCCTCCAAGTCTAAATATGGGGGAGCGATTCTCAGTGGAATAAAGATGGGACCAGAATAATGAAATATTGTGCCCCCGTTCGGGGGAAAAAATTTTTGGAAAAAGGGCGACACCTGAAAAACCCCCGGATCAAACAAAATTTAATGGCGCCCTGTCGTTGAAGCTGAACGACAAGAACAACTTAAACATCTTTTGGGCCCAAAATGTTGGTCATGAAGAAAATGATTTAGGAAATTTTTTTCTCACAACAAAAAAATTCGGAAAAAAAACACAAAAAAACCCTTTTCCAAATTTGATATTTGGGGTTCAATAGTGGGGCAAATTGGGATCCACTTTTTTAATCTGATGTTTTGGGGACAAATGATGCTGCAAGGGTGCTTGGGTAAAACAAAAAATTTCTGGTAGTGTTCTTTTTTTCAAACCTGGAGGACATTTTTTCATAAAAGATGGGTTTTTACCGTTTTATAACCTTTTTTTTGATACGAACAGAAAGTCATCCCCTTTAAAAAAGGGTTTGTCGGAACATGAACCAGGTCGAGGAATTTTTTGGGTTCTCTTCACAAATTTTTCTAGTTATTTGTTGTTTAATATCCTATTTTAATAGGCTGTTTTGCACGTGGCTCGGGATCGAAGCTGGCAAAAAAATTTTCCCAAAAAAAAAACCAAAAAAAAACAAGTAAGTTATATTATATTAAAATGAAAAAAAAAATTTAAATTACCTCCAAAAAATACATATAATATGTAGGTGTCCCGCCCCCAATTTTAAATTTTTGTCGCCGATATAGATTTAGTTTCAAATCAAATAACCTAAAAGTTGTATTCCTTTTTTCATTTGTTTTCGATCTACAGAAACCATAACTTTTTTATTTATTTTTTTTTTTTAATGAAAAATAAAAAAGTTAGGGGGTGGTATTTTAAACGAAGTCACGCGGTACCTAATCAAATAAATGCAAACTTTTACTCCAATTTTTCAGGTTATGGTCTACAAGTTTTTGCGAACAATATTACAGGAGAGGGACGAAAGCGCATTTTTAATCATGCTAGATGATTTTATTGATACTGCCACAAATGACCCGGAGACATTCGAATTTTCCCAATATTTCAAAAATAATTATATAAATAATTTGCAGTGCTGGGCATACTGTCACCGTTTACACACCGGTTTGAACACTAATATGCACATAGAGCGCATGCATAAAACAATTAAATATATCTATTTTGGTGGACGAAAAGTGAAGCGCTTAGACAAAGCGTTAAACGAAATAGAGAAGTTTATTAGAGATCGTTTATTTAACAGAATAATTATACTCTTTAAGGGTAAATTGTCTCACAAACTAACTGAACTTCGCTCACGTCATGACCGTAGTAAAAAACTGTCCACAGAGCTACTGTTTCAAATGGGCGGATGGGAAAGTCCCCAAGTAACTCTTTTGAAGTTTTGTGCTAGAAGAAAGAGGAAGGCTTGGCCTGTCAAAATTGTAAGCTAGTTTGCACGGAATGTGATGCATCATTCATAAATTCACTTGCACCTGCATTGATCTTGCATAAAATTTAACATGTGCAAACATATACATCTATTGTGTCGATACCTAAAGCAAAAAAAGCAACCAAATATCAGAAACTGCCATTCCAGGTACGTAACACATGTTTTTAAATATTTTGTCGAACCTTTTTGATAAAGTACTATATTACATCAGTAAAAATAATTACACAATACCTTCATGAAAAGAAACAAAAAACTAATAGGTAATTACGTTAATTTTTGTGTACTCAACCAGTGTTTTTAGATTAATCGATGTAAAAACAAAAGGTAAATTTTTCTATCTATTTTATTATTGGTTAATTTTATATTGTGGAGTGGGGATTTGTTAGGGTGGTGGGTGGTGATGACATAGATCAGTATGGTTGTAGAACATAATAGTTTTTTTTATTAATTTCATTGCATAATAATTTAGCCAGAGTATCTAGCTTGGTTAGATGTCGATTTTTTTTTTGTATGATATGATATCCATTTGTTAATAATACATATATAATAACTTTGTTAATTTAGATGGCACAATTTGGTAATAAGCGAAGATCCCATTGCTTCTGAAGTTGCTGGAATTGTAACAAGCCTTTCAGTCAATGAAGCTGCACATACCGGAGATGTTGCCAAAGAAGTGCAAAAACTAATAAATAATTTTACCCAGTTAATGACATCTGTAGTAACTATGGAACAAGTTGATGCGGTAAAAAAAATGTGCATCTCATTGGAACCAACACTAGAGGCAATAGCCGTGAAAAAGCAGCTAGGAGAACCACTGTCAGCCCTACGTTCCTCAAGTCCCAGCAACAAAAAAATAGACCCGCAGCGGGGCAAATTACCTCAAAAAAAAAAACATCGAAGGCGGTAACAAGTTTAATCGCACCCACAAGCGAGGAAATGCAATAATTTTATTAAGATCAGTTTTTAAATAAAACTTTAACAAAAACAGTAATTTTGTTGTTGTTTTTTCTATTCCTCATTTTTATATTTTGTAGGTACAGGGTCATCCAGCGAGAACTGAACAGGGGCTTATTTTTTACCTGTACATGGGTATATTATTATACTTTCTAGCAACAGCTAAATAAATTAACTTCATAAATTTTAGGTAATTGTCCGAAAGTTGCCTCCTCGATTTTGACCAAATTTGGTATACGGGGTTTTTTGGGGGCAATTACGAATTGAGAACATATTTTTCGGCAACTTTAGTTTTAAAATTCATCATCAAAAATTGAAAATCAAACAACCTTATTTTACTATATTCCCCCTTTTTTTTGTACACAATTCGATTTTTATTTAAAGTGGAAAAAATATTTTATAAACACCCTTTAAAAAAACCCTTTTATTTTTGTTTTTCACTTTTTCCAAAAGCCGCTTCACTTTCAAGCGAGGCGGCCAGATTCCCTAGTGTATACATGGTTGCGGGCCACTATCCGACGTGTGAAAGTGGAGGTTTGCAATTAAATGGAAAAAAGGTGAAAAAAGATATAAAAACAAGTTTTTAAAAAATGTTTTTAAAATATTATGTGCAAATTTAGTGTAAAAATCAAGAATTTTGTAAAAGAAGGAGGAATAGTATAAATAAGGTTAGTTTAGTTTTCAACTTTAAGGATGAATATCTCGAAAACAAACTTGCCGAAAATATTTTTTCAGATTCACCAAAGCCCCAAAAAAACCCCTATACAAATTTGGGGCAAAACGGGGAAAGGAAACTTTGAGACAATTACCAAATTTTACTGTGTTTATTACAGTGAACTTATTATAAATACACATTAGGCGTAAAGATAAAAAGACATTTTAATTTTTCAATAACAAAAAAACAACCTCCAAATTTGTAAACAAAACAGCTGACAGCTGTTCTGTTCGTGGTTCGTGTTATTCCGGCGTGCGACGTCATCCGGAACGCTGCAGACCGGCGAGCTCTAGCCGCTAGTTGCGTTAGTCGTCAAGCGGCGAGTTCGCTGTGGACAAATTGCTCCGTTGAAGTATTTGTCTGCTGGCGCAGCCTATATTGTTTGTGGTAAGATATTACAGATGGCATCAAAACAAGCAGGTAGAGTGTTTTATACTTTGTGTCGATTTCATTTAAAAGAAGAATATGCTGAGTAATTGTTTTTTGTTGGATAATTGAATATTATGTCCTGAGCTATTTTAATAATATCCCAGATAAAGCCACATACGCCAGATACGAAAGTGTCGATCAAGAGCTCGCTTATTTTGTTTTACCTCGGACGCGGGAGTTATGTATGGCCCGCACCAAAAATTTTGTTCGATTTTTAAAATTTATTATTTTAAATTATTATTAGTAAAATAGCATTACCCGCACCAACATAAATATTTTGGAAACAAAATGCTATAATACATAATATGTATAATAATTATTTATAAATTACCGGTTTTGTAAATACCTTTGTCAGCGATAAAAGTTTTATCTGATGTCACTAAATTTAATAACATAATTTTTTTTTCTAAACAATCATTAGCCTTACACTTTGTGTTTTGGCCACGGAAATAAAATAATAATAAATTTTATTTCCTTTATACAAATTAAACTTACATCTAAAATTACAGTAAGGAAATATCAGCAGATTCCCAGAAGTCCGAAGACTAGTACGAGTATGTTCACTTTTAAAATGCTTATAAAAACTACTAAATCCAAAATTTGATAACTAGGTAGGTAAATCTAATGACAAAATTAAAAGGAGCCTATGTACATATATACCTATCGATTTTTAAATATTATATGCATTTGGTTTCGCCTGATGTCATTTATATGGAAGAATCTTTTTGAAAAAAAAGGTGCACAAAGTAAACGGAAAAAATAAATTGGGATATATATTATAGAAAAATCCATATAACTTTTGTTGTTGGTAATAATAGTGTCACCAGCAAATGCCATAAGAATGCGCATGGTGTCATTGATGACGTGCAACAAAAGTTATATGATTTTTCCTATAATAATATGTACATAATAAGAAATATCTAAACATTATATAAATACAACAGTCTATATAATATCTAGATAACTAAGACTACAGCATTAAACATAATATTAGGTACTTAAAGCTAAATACTTATTATTTACAAATGAGAAAGAATTTTTATTTTTCTTTTGGACTTTTCAGATTTTTTGGCAGTGGCAGATCTCTATTTGTAAATTTTAGTGTATAACATATTTTTAATCAAATAAATAATTTAATTACATGCAAAAGAGGAAAATCCGAACATGGATGAGAAAAACTATTTTTTTTCATTTCGGTTAAATATATTTGGGAAACTCCTTCCTGAATTGAAAGTTCGTCAAATAACTGAATAAATACTTTTTCTAATTGATAAATAAAATATATAAATTCCTCGTTAGGGAATTTCAAATTTCCAAAACTACCTCCTTTATTTTCATATGCTTTAAAATGCGTAAATAAATTAGTTTTTCCAGAGTATCTATTTTTTTGGAAAATGCTTTACAGGTTTCACAATTATGTATTTTAAGAGCGTTATTAATTAAATAGCCACAAACATAGCTAAACGCGTTTTGCATTACCAAATTTTCTTTCCTATAATCATATGACGAAAGCGCAACTGCTTTGCATGTTCTGGTTAATATATTATCTTTTTCAATGATAGCGGATTTTGCCTGTTTTAATCGTAAGAGAAGGATATCCAAATCATTTTCACAATTCATATGAGTCGAATGTAAAAAAGTGATACAAAATAGTTTCTTAAAAGCCCTTTGAAACTGAATTGGTGTGGGATTTACAGAGTTTCCACTCTGTTGCCGAACGCTGCCAAAGTAATTTTCTAAGCAGTCTTGATTGATTCGTCTTGTTTTTAAATATTTAAAGCCAACATTAAAAAGGCGTTGCCAAAGGATTTGAAGAGCCTTTATTGTTATCATCCAGCAACGACGAAATTTACATTTTGACGTAAAATCCTGACCAATACTATTAAAAACTTTCAACCCATCTAGAAATTGCCACATGTTATCTAGAAAATCTATTTGGAATTGTTCTCCTTTAAAAACCATTTTGTATTTGTTTGGGTGGCTCACATCGATTGAATTGAAAATATCAAACAACTTATCAAACTTTTCGATAACTTCTACGGTCGCTTGGGCTTCAAGAGGCAATACACCCAATTCTAAATGAGTGCGCGTGCCACTTGCTACTGTCCTACTTAAAACTTGAACCGATAAGTTTACCTTCATTTTTTGAAATTTGTTAGGAAAAATGTGAGCGTAAGTTAATTTAGGAGCGCACCGGTAAGTTTTTTTTTATCTTCAAGGTAAAACTTCTCAATAAAACTCCCTGATGTATTTTTACCATCAAAATGAAACGAATTGCTCATTAATTGTGGCTTTTTGCAAGTGAGGTGGGTCAAAGAAGTAGATTAGATTAAAGTCTCCTAAATTAAATTCAGGGTTTTTTGGAGTTACATCTAATAGTTTTGCAAGTTGAATAAAATTGGATCCCATGTCGCTTGTTACGCCTTGAACGTATAATCCTATATCATATATTTTTGCTACACAATTTTTTAAAATTGTATGGATTTCAAGCGCTTTCAATTGAGTGTTCACAATTATTAAAAAGCCCTCTAGACATAATTACTGCAACATTTTGCACAACAAGCGTGTTTTTCTTTCGGATACCAATCTCTTTAAAACCAATAATAACATCTTTACCGGCATCAAAATAAAAATTAGATTTAATGGAAGTTTCGTCAATACAAATATTGCAATACTTGTCCAATTCTGACATAGTCTTTATTTTGAGTTTTAAAGATTCAAATATATGTTCGTTTTCTAATACAGGTTTACAAAAAATGTTTTGAGTCATTGAGAGCGCTTTGACGGCAAAATTAAAATTTTACTTAAAAAGTCATAAGATTTGTGGCTAAAAAAAATAATGTTAAAGCAAAATTTTTATATTCCTTTGAATATCGTCTTGCTTTTGGAGCTTTATTTTTTTTAAATAGCTTGAAGTTTGACAATTTCAGCTAAGGGTGTCGTTAGATATTTATCGCATAATTTATAAAAATGTTGAAGTTGCTGTTTTTCACGCTTTTCCTTTTCAAGATCCGCTTTGGTAAAAGATAAACGTTGTTGTAATGATTTTACTTTGTACCTTAGTTTAACTTTTCGAGGGGTATTTTGTGTTTTGGCTTTAGTAGCAGTGGTGGAGTTTTATCTCTGCTAGTGCTGGGAATCTGGATGTCGAGCACATAACTATCTTTATTCGCATCATTGCCAAGTGGTCCTGGAAAGAAATACTCAAACTGAAATAGTAGCAAATTTATTTATACCAAATAGAAAGTTAGTGAGGAAAGTAACGGAGCAAAATGTTATAATTTTTTAAGTAAAACAAATAGCTTACCTTCTTTAGTTTCGGAAACAGTCCTATTATCGGTATTAAGGACCAAAGTTCCATCTGGTTTTAGGGTCACATCTGAAGCAAAGAAAAAATAATTTAACAAATATTGTTCTGATTCAGTTTCAATTTGGATATTATGTAAATTCCTTCTTTAGCAAATTATAAAAGCATACTACACTCACAGACAAAAATATTGCATATTTTATTTTAAGTCTTTTTTAGGCATATTTTTTCTTCGGCCAAGGCTAAGCACGATTGTCGCTTATAGTTTGTAATATTACCAAAACACTCCAGTAACACGTTCAGCAATAAAAAATACATAACAACTCAGAGATAAATAAACCCAAAATAATGATTAAAAATGAAATATGCAATATTTTTGTCTGCGAGTTTACTTGTCAATATATTTTTATTACTACTCAATTGGGTATTTAGGTAGAACTTTTTTCGAAGGAACAGCGACGCCAGACATTTGCACCTGTAAGCCTTAGGCAGGTAAATTTAGATATTAGCCCTCCTAATGATTTAATAATTACGACTGGGAATATTATTGGAAGTGTAAACAAGTGTCTCTTTTGCCAGGTACACCACAATTTTATTAACAGATTAAATACAGGTCACCAGTGCAATTGTCCTATGCGAACTTTTCCTATGCCCAAGTAACAGATACCAAGAATAATTACCTACCTGATAAAACTATGGCCTTTTTCGGAGGTTGTTCCAATAAAACATCGGATTTGCGTTTGGGTCCAAGAAAAATTGACGGTATAGCTGTACCACAAAGACGCTTTAAACAGCTTGTAGATACCACAAAACACTCGCTTTCAAAGTGATCTTCGCATATCTTGTAATTTATGTTTTTTTTCTAAAAGATCTTCTCGTCCAGCCGCTTTAAGCCAAGTGTGACATCTAAAATGATAACCAAGCCAACAATTAAACAATTTATATAAAGTACTTTTAAAGTAAAATAGGCTTTTGAGAGCCAACATACGGAATAATTTATGTATTAATAACTTTGGTTATTTTTTAATTAATAATAAAACCAACATACCTTACAGGATCTCGAGGTAATTTAAATAATGATTTTTTTTTTCCACTTCTTGTTGAACAGTGTAAATACAGACACTTATAACCAGGCATTTTTAAAACCACAAAAATGTCAAAGAAAAATAATGTTTGAACGCCGAAATATTAATATCAGCTCTCGCACTATTGATAACGCTGACCGCTCAGTGATCGCGTAAACACGAATCTGAAAAGTAAACTCGACCTCTGACTATTCCCCGATTTCCTCGGATGGCTGGCCATTTTCCCTAAAAGGAGGCAGCGGAGTTTCCATAAAAATTTTGGTGCACTGCACGCCCGTTAAACGACACTTTCGTATCTGGTTTGGCTTTATCTGGGATAATATCATAACTGCAGTTTTGGTATATCTTATTTTGAGTTTGTATTTGTATTCTATAAAATTGACCACAAACTAAACCGGGTTAGGTATTGGGTTAGTATTGGGTACTGATTTTCGATAATATTTTAGTTACCAGGCCAATCGCCAATTTTAATTAAATTTAGCATTCGGGGCTCTTTTGAGGCGTTGATCTAGAATTTAAAGTTAATTTTTCGCGGAAACACCTCATTTTTAAGTTATGCGGCCTTTTTGACCTAACCTCAAAACTGCACAATAATTCTTTCTTCTTAAAATTGGTTACACCTAAACTGAATGGTTTTCTGATAAAACACTTACTATTTTATGGAATAAAGTCATTATCATGATTATTTAGTCATTATTTTTAATGAAAGCACATTTAAATATGCTTTTATTTTTAAAACAGGTCACTGAAATTTTTTAGACACACCCATGATTGAAAGAAGGACGCGCGAAACAGTTGATAAAAGCCAATTTAACTTTTTGTTAAATTTTGGAAATTTTTAAAGGCGATTTTTTTAAAGCATGTGTAAATACTTGTAAAATTTAGTTTTTTCTGTAAAATAATTAGTGTTTTATTATAAAACCAATTGGTTTTAGTGCAACTAGTTTTAAGAAGGAAATTTAGGCAGAAAATACTGTCTAGTTTTGAGGTTAGGCAAAGTGGGCCTATCGTAACTTAAAAACTAGGGATTCCGTTAAAAACTGACCTCAGACTTGCGATTTGCGCCACAAAAAGTCCCTGGGTGCCAGATATGATTAAAATCGGCGATCGGCCCGATAAGTAAAAAAAAAGGTTTTTTATAAATAACTGTAACCTTGTAATAATCGTAATGATGAAATAATCCTAAAGAAAAATTATACATATTCCTGCTTTTTGTTAGTTCATTTAAATGTTAAAACCAGACCGATAAACCCGACTTACAACGTAACGGAATTACTTTCACCATTCTTCTTTCATTCAAAAAATTTACACACTTCCCCCTTTTTCAAATACGCAATTGAACCATAAGTAGTTGATATATAATACTTGTTATAAAATGCAAATAATGTGCCAAATTATTTCAATAAAACTAAACTATTTTATTTTTCTTGATTTTAAATACACCAGCAAATTTCTTATATAAAAATACAGGATTAGTCACAGGCCTGTACTATTTGCTATAAGAAAAAATCTTTAAAGTAAAATGGCGAATGTGCAGCTAAAAACAACTAATTTGTTTTTTCTTAAATCAGGGTTTATACCCTAAAATCACCGAAAAAATCCCTGACATTTCCAAGTTTTCCCTGACATTTTCCCATATTTTTCCAGAATAAGAAATATTAAAAATTAATAGATGTACACAAAAATGATTTTACACAGGCCCACCAAAAAATAAGTGGTGTGTGCTGGGTGTTGGACTAGTATTTTCTGGAGTATTTTTCTCCGCTGATCACGAATCTAAAGTCAAAATAATCGAGAAAAGGCGTAATTTCAGATATAAACATTTTTTTTTTTAAATTTAAAACGTCAATATCCTAAAAACTATAAAAGATACACGAATCTTTATAGGACATAAATAATGTATTTTTAAAAGACCTTTAATTTAAGTTATTTAACCTTTTTTCTAAATGCAATGTTTTTCGAGTTATAATCAACGAGTTATAAAAAACGAATTTTTAGGATTTTATCAAGGTATACCTCTGAAAAAAATTTGGAAATAATTTTTTATTTTTGGATTTTTTTCTGTCAATTTTAAGTTATTTGGGATTTACTCGTAAATGAATAAAATAAATGATTTATTATTAAAAAAAAAAACAAAAATCACATTAATAAAAAAAATATTTTGTTTCCTATTTTGGACTAAATTTTTTGTCAAAATTACATTTTCGTTTATATCTTCTTTAATATTTATCTTATCAAAAATGTTTATATAACTTTTTATATAGACAATTTAAAAAGCTTTCTGTCGATAAATGTAACGTGTCAGTTTTTTTGGGGTTGTCTCCTTTTTGCTGTTTGACCCCCAATTTTGATTTCAGATTCGTGTTCAGCGGAAAAAAATACGCCAGAAAATCCTACTTCGATACCCAGCAAACGCCACTTTTTTTGTGGGCTTGTGTAATTTTTGATAAATAAAAAGTTATTTAAAAAAGAAAATGAAAATATAATTAACATTTTAGACATGCTTACACCTTAATTTTTGTTTTCAATTTAGTAAGCTCTTCATCGATTCGCCTTTTTTTAAACATAGTACTATTTTCCAGCTTTGCCTTCTTCCTCTCTAGACCTTTCATCTCTGATGCCGCTATTTTTTTTCCTTCTGTTTTTTAGCTTTATCAATTCTTTTTTTCTTTTAGATACTGAAGGTTTTTCATGTGTAACTGACTGAAGGATATTTTTATTTTTGGAGTAATTTTAATATTATCTAACAATAAGCCTCTATAATACTTCACTGCATCATAAACAGCCCATCTAGAAACCATCGATTTTTCCTGCATATTCTCGATTAACATTTCTTTATTCACTGAGAATTCACTTTCAACTGTAGCAATTCCATGAGAAAATAATAAAACGATTTTAATAACTTCAAGTAATTCAGCAAATTGAAACCTATCCAAAATAATACTCTTAAGAAAATTATCAAGACCATTGGAATTGCTATATTGGTCAAAAATGTTGGTATATTGTTCCATTATATTATTTTTAAATTTTTTCCAGAAATCCTATAGATTTTCCCTGACATTTAGAAAATCTCGGAAAATTCCCTGACATTTGTAGCCAAATTCAAATTCCCTGAAATTTTTTGGTTTTCCAGTAAAAGGTATAATGCACACTTCTCGAGCTTTTAAATTAGCATTTTAGTTCCGCCTACACCATTTTTGAATTTTTGAGTGATGTTTCGGATGTTCTTAATTTTTTTCTTAAATCTAAGCAAATAGAGATCTTTAGTACTCCGGCATTCATCTTTTAAAATAAAACAATTAAAACAATTTAAAAAATCACCTGAAAATAATTATTGATGTGGAACTAAAGTTTAATTACTATGCTGAAAGATCACACTAACACAACTAACGGCGAATTGAACTGGACGGAGTGAGGCCCTCTCTAGCCTATTCCACTTAAAAACAATATTTCTTAAAACTGTCGACCTTCTTTACCGACTGAACGAAACAATTCCAGATGTAGACAAGTGAATTAAATCAACCTTTTGGCGTTGACTTACTATATTCGACTTGGCAAAAATTAACGTTGTAAATTCATGAAGTAAAAAGTAAAAAAAAACAATATAAGTATAAAACAAATTTATTAACTTATCTAATTATTTGGGACAACTATAAACTATAATGCTTTTATCTTCGGAAACGGATAAAATTTTGTTGTTATCCGGATTGTATTTTACACCCCAAACCTGCAAAAATAAATAATAATATAAAATATAATTATTTTTATTTAAAGATTTAAAACAGTCATAAATTAAGGAATTTTTTGTTGAAATATGTTTCTTGGCCAGTTTTATTTAAAACACAACATTCCAACTTGAATCTCCAGTCGTCTTCAGGTGAATATAATGTTTATTAAATAAAATACATTCTTTCTAATTTTTTTGTTTGTTTTATTTTGTCAACCTATTTAAATGCAGTGTTTTAAAATATTTTTTCTAAATAACTTTTGTACGCTAATTAAGTTATTAACAAATTGAGTTTTTTTGTATTTTCCAAACAATAAAACAAAGTAAAAAGGCTACCTGAAAAAATTCCTAAACAATTTAAAAATGTCTTTTCTATCTAACTGTTTCTGTTCAGAAATAACAAGTGCAAGTTGGCTTGTTTCTTTTCTAATAGAATAAAACTTAAGTGACTATTCTTGTATATTCTTAGAAAGTTTACAAAATATAGACCTGACAAAAAGAATAGATATTAAGAGAATAACCTAAGTACTTAGAAGAATGTACCGGGTGTCCAAGTAAGAAAGGACGTCGGCTGTATCTCGGAAACTTTTTATCGCACATCGTTGGAAAAAAAGGAAAAATTGTCAAGAAAAATAGCTGGAAAATATTTCCAAGTTTCTAAAACTAACGCAAGATGGCGCAATCGCAACGGTAAATTAAAAAACTATTTTTTCCCAAATAAGGTAGTATTAGATACAATTTTGATAACATCTGTAAAAACTCTTACCAATTTTGCATCAGTTTGGTCAAGGTCTTTTTGTCGTATTTCCAATAATAAGAGTAGGGGAAGATGATAAATAATGCAACTTTCAAGTAGGTCTATCTCCCAAATATTTTATCGAAAGTGGTTCAAGTAGGTCCTTGTTTAAAAGAAAATTTAAAGCTCCTTTAAATATCGTCCTTTTCGGTGTCGACTGGTTTGTAGTTTACCAACTAGAGGGCGCTGTTTACGAAAAACTCAGTTTTTCGAGAAAGGTAAATTCGACGATATGTTTTTTTATTGTAGGTTTAGAAGAGGAAAAAAATACCTGCAAAAGCCGCATTCGTTTTCGAGTTATTCCAAAATTATCCGGTTTTTCAAACCATAAATAATATTAACAATTAAACAAAACAGGGTTTGTCATCATGTAAAAGAATAATTACTGAAGAGTAAAAAAACTAAAAACTATTTTAAAGTTAGTATTGTATTTACTAGAGAACAAAATGAACAATCGAAAGCATAAAAATAGCGTGATGGGACGTTTATTAATTCTTATTTAAATATAGGATTAATTCTAATTTAACATAGGATTTTTAGGGGTGTAAATGAATACAGTACGTATCTAGAAATAATTTTAAATTTGTCTTGAATGTATCTTTACTTTGATATGATGACAATAGAAACACTCCCTGGTGGAACAAAAACCTGAATACGCTAAGAAAAGAAGTCCGTCAACTATTCAATCGGGCAAAAGTAGTGGGCGAATGGGAGGCATATAAAACAGCCATAACACACTACAACAAGCAAATCAGGAAAGCAAAAAGAGAAACCTGGGACAGGTTCTGTGAAGGTATCTCGAGCATACCGAGCAGCACTAGAATTCATAGGATTCTCTCTAGAGAACCGGTTCAGGAGTTAGGATCACTGGAAAGACCAGACGGCTCCTTTACGAATCTAGAAGACAGATGTTGGAGCTTCTAGCAAAAACTCACTTCCCAGGAAGTATAATACTAGATAGGCAGCCAGAAAATCTCCTGCTGGCCGATTAAAACGGCCTCAGAAGAGCGATTGGCTGACTTCTAACAAGATAATAATAGCACAACGATACGGTGCAGTGGGCTCATTCCTCCCCTATAAATCGCCCGGTGAAGATGGCATCTTTCCGCATTTACAAGTCGGTCTGGAAGTGATGTACCTTTCTAATAAGACTTTAGAGCTAGCTTGGTGTGGAATTACATACCGACTAGCTATGTGGCACTAAGGTAATATATATATACCAAAGGTGGGTCGGAATGGATCGAACCTCTAACCTAAGTCTAACCTCCTTTCTGTTGAAAAGTCTGGAAAAAATACTGGATGTCCACATAACGGATGACCCACTCAGGGTTCACCCCTTTAACACACACCAGTATGCATACGAGACGGGTAAATCAACAGAATTAGCCCCCAACAACCTGGTAGCAAACATCGCCAGCTCCCTGGAACAAAGGGAGATGATGGAGGCTGCATTTCTAGATATTGAAGGAGCCTTCAACAATGCGTTACCTGACTCCCTGTATGAGGCTGCAGCTTCTAGAGGGATCAGTCCGGTCATATGTGACTGGATCAGGACCATGTTAGAAAACAGAAACATAAGCACCCATATGCAGGAGGACATGATCAGATTTAGGGCCGCCAGGGGGTGTCCGCAGGGAGGGGTTCTGCCCCCCCTGCTGTGGTCGCTCCTGGTGGATGACCTGCTGGCCATACTCTCTCTCTGGGAGATCGATCTGCAGGCATATGCAGATGATCTAGTCATCCTAATTTAAGGAAACTCTGAAGAGATGATTTCGAACATCCTTCAAGAAGTACTAAACACCACACAAAGCTGGTGTCAAAGGGGAAAAATGACAATAAACCCTCAAAAAATGGTTATTGTCCCCTTCACCCGAAAAAGAAACCTGGTTTACTTGAGACCACCAACTCTGCAAGGTGAAACAATACCATTTGCGAAAGAAGCTAAATATCTGGAGTTGATCCTAGATAGCACTCTTAGCTGGAATTCGCATCTAGAAAAAGTCATCCGTAAGGCGACCCTATCTTTCTGGACATGCCGCAGGATCTGTGGCAAATCCTGGGGCATGCAACCAAAACAGATGTACTGGCTATACGTGACAGTCATAAGACCAATGATCACGTATGGCTCTGTGGCATGGTGGCGCAAGGGGCAGCAGCGGCTGACCCAAGCAAAGCTATCTAGCCTACAGAGACAGGCCTGTCTAATAAACACGGGCGCGCTGCGCTCGACAGCAACGGCGGCCATGGAAGCTCTCCTAGGACTGCCTCCTCTGCATATCTACTTGGAGAGAGAGGCAAAGTGGGCAACATACAGACTCTATCAAGCGGTCAGTAACAAACCGCAGGCGTGTCATATGGAGAGCACCAGTCTCCTCAGGAATGTCCTGACCTGTGACAGACTGGGAATGCCCTCAGACATAATGCCTACAGCAACCAATTACAACCGGCCCTACAGTGTAGTCTACCCACAAAGGAGGGACTGGAGTCGAAAAACGACCGACCTGCTCCGGGCTGACATCTGTTGGTACACCGATGGCTCCAAAACCAAGGACGGTGTTGGAGCTGGAATATATGGACAGAGGCCGAGGGCAGAGTTTTCCTTTAGCCTGGGCACTCTCGCAACCATATTTTAAGCGGAGGTATTTGCTATTGAGATGTGTGCTAGATCACTGGTTGATCGGCACTGCACACGTAAGACAATAAAAATATTCTCCGATAGTCAAGCAGCTCCTAAGGCTCTTGAATTCAGCCGGTGCAATTCGAAAATCGTCTGAAATTGCAAGGATGCGCTGACCAAACTGGGTCAAAACAATAAGGTTACACTACTGTGGATACCTGGACACACCGGCCTAGAGGGTAATGAATCCGCAGACCTCCTTGCCAAAAGGGGGGCGGAGACAAAATTCACAGGGCCGGAACCGGTCATCGGTATATCTTATGGAACGGCCAAGCAGTTTATATCAGCTTGGACGCAAAGAGAAAATCTTCGGTACTGGCATGGACTTCCTGGTCTCAGGCACTCGAAGGCCTTCATAAGCCCACCCAACCCACAATGTACTGTCAAACTACTGGAGCAATCAAGGGTACACCTTAAAACTCTAGTGGGACTGTACACGGGACACTGCAGATTAAAATACCACATGCACAAGATCGGCCTAGCGGAAGACGCCGGATGCCGCATGTGCATGGAGGAGGATGAATCGGCAGAACACATACTGTGTTCTCGTCCAGCAATGGCACGACTAAGATTCGCAATCCTCGGCAATGACACCTTGTTGCCGGGGGAGGTGAAAGATCTCTCCCAACAGGATCATCAGATTTATTAGGTGGACCTGGTGAGAGAAATATAAAAAGGTGTGAGCCACAATAGACCGATCGGTCGCGGTGAAAGGGTGTTATACCCACTCACTTTAAACCTACCTACCTACCTACTTTGATATCATTGCTTAATTGTTTGTCTTTTAGTGTTAGTTTTTTCTTATAACAATAAAGAATATTTGACTTTGACTTATTAATCAAGTAGGCTTTAAAATAAAAACAAGAACAAGATTAAAAAACATGACTTGTTTTAAGTTGACAGTTGTCAGTTTCACTCCAATTTTTAATAAATAAACTGCTAGTATGTTATATGCTACTTTAATTAGAATTATCATTTTTTATGCAGATTGGACTCTAATAAGACAACATCTATTTAAAAATTGAATTGGAACTGCCAACTGTTTACTTAAATAAGTCATGTCTTTATCCAATATTTTGTTCTTGTTTTTATTTCCAAGCCTACTTGACTAATATTTAAATTAGAATTAATAAATGCCCCAAACACGACATTTTTATGTTTTCGATTGTTAGTAGGAATAGCGGTAGGTTAGGCTCGCTAATAACCACTCCCGTTTAGCTTAAAGGTCCGATAACCCACCCCCATTTTAGCTTATAGGTCCGATAACTTTCTTTATGGCGGGGTTACTAACCAGAACTAACCTACCCGTTCCTTACCGACCCGTTCCTAACCGACCCGTTCCTAACCGGTCCGTTCCTAACCGTCCCGTTCCTAACCGGTCCGTAGGGGTGGGTTGTCGGACCTATAAGAGATAGGGAAAATAATATATAAAGTTATCGGACCTTTAAGCTAAACGGGAGTGGTTATTGGCGAGCCTAACCTACCGCTATTCCTACTATTGTTTTTTCTGTTCTCTAGTGGATACAATACAAGATTTAATATAGTTTGCAGTCTTTTTTTAATATACAGTAATTATTCGTTTACTCTGTTACAAAGGCTCATTAATTGTTAATATTATTTATCATTTAAAAAACAGATTACTTTAAAATAACTCGTAAACAAATGTAGATGTCAAAACGCGGTTTTCAACAGTGTGTAGGAATTTTTTTCTCTTCTAAATCTATAATAAAAAATCATATCGTCGTATTTAAATTTTTAAAGAAAATTACACAAAACCTAGTTTTCCTTAAACAACGCTCACTAGTTGGTAAATTACAAACTAGCCGACACCGAAACGGACGACATTTAAAAATTTTCTTTCAAACAAGTACCCACTTGAACCATTTCGATAAAAGCTGTGAAGGATAGAGCAATTTGAAAGTTGCATTACTTATTATCTTTCCCCACCCTTATAATTGAAAATACTCCAAAAAGTCCTTTACCAAACTGATGCAGAATTGGTTAGTTTTTGCCGATGTTATTAAAATTATACCTAAAATAAGCTAATGTTTGAGAAAAAATAGGTTTTTTAATTTACCTTGCGATTGCGCCATCTAGCGGTAGTGTTAGAAACATGAAAATAATTTTCAGCTATTTCTCTTGACTAGTTTTACCCAAAATATTCTTTCCACAATGCCGTGCGATAAATAGTTGCCGAGACCGGTACATAGAAATATTTAAAATTAAGAAATCGGCAATGTTTTCGGTTAAAGGAAAAGTGATGTTTTATAACAGATTATGTAAGAAGTTACGTTCTGTTGTAACTTACATATCAGCCCTTCCAATTTCATATAGATATTTGGTATAATTCTGGAATAAACCTGTAGGTAGTAAACCATGTATTTCAGAGCAGAAAATGTTAAAATGGGTTTTTACTTTATAAATATATATTATATATAATATTAAAAATATTTTTAAACCTAAGAACATAAAAAACAGCTCACAACATAAAAAAAATTCATTAAAAATTGTTTAAGAATTTTAAGATAAATCTGTAGCTATAATGATAATAAAACATTCCTGATTTTGGAGAAATTATTAAAAGACCAATTCTAGTGGAAGTTATTAATTACTTGATGTTACCTGATCTGCATGTTCGTTAAATGTATGTATACACTGCCTACTATTAACTTCCCAAACTTTAACGGTTTTATCGGAACTTCCCGATACAAAGTTTTTACCATCAGGCGAAAATGCTACACTTAGTACCCAAGATGCATGACCAGACATTGTACCGACTACATGTGTGTGCTGACTAAAAACAAAAAAAAAACAAAATTAAATTACATATTTATTATTCTGAATAAAGTTGTATTACTAAAAACTGTCAAAATCTTGCACTTTTATTGGGTTACCTACATAAACTTAACTTTATTAGTAATTTTACAAAGAAATTTGCTTTGCATAATAATGATAAAAGAATGTAAATCTGCTTAGTGTGAGTCAAAGGGACTAGAGCTAAACACTGATAAGTCCTATTTGATGTAGTTTGTAGGAAAATATACCGAGAGTTTTTTAGAAGTGGCATCTCATTTTCAGATTTTTATTTTTTACGACAAAAAGATAAAATTTGATCGGTACTTCACACAAGTATGCTTCGTTTGACCTATTCACTTGTTTTGTATTTCCTTCGGATGAACCGGAAATGACTGATATTCCAAATTTTAAAACGACCACTTACATATTCTCTCATAATTCGATGGGACATGACTTTCTGAATACAATGATGCCTCACATGAAATTTTTGACACTTCTGCTTCATAATATTTAGTTTTTGTTGTTTCCATCTGGAGTGCCATGACTACGTTAAAATAAATTTAGTCGTCTTTTATATTTTACTGCTTCCCTGAACGGGGTTAACGACTCTAAAATAGTATTAGTACCGTAATGCAAAAATTAATTAATTTATTAAATGCTTCATAGAAATAGTCTTACCAAAAATATCAATTATGTGATACTATATTATTTAAAACAAAATGCTCGTTTAGGGTAGGTCAACTAGCCACCTTCGTTTCAATTGAAAAAAATTACTTATGACCATAAATAAGATTTTCATAACTTTTACCCTTTCGGAGAAACCATAAAAACAAAAAAAAACGTTGAGTACATTTTCCATGTCTATATTTGGTCTAAAATTAACCATTTTAACATAGTCATGGCACTCTAGATTGGAATTTAAAAAACTAAATATTTTAAAGCAGATGTGTCGAAAAATAACATATGAGGGATCGTTGTATTCAGAATGTTATACCTTATTGAAATTAGAGAAAATATACCTACCATTGGTGTCATTAAAATGTTGAAAGTACCAGTCATTTCCAGTGAAATCGGAAGTAATACAAAACAAGCAAATAAGTCAAACAATGCAGATTTATTGAAGTGTGTAAGCTTTCGATTTTAACTACATTGTATGGGTTTGCCGGGCTTATTTGACGTGGTCTGTTGGTATTACTTCATTCCATGACATGTACAAAAACCAAAAAACAAGAAACACAGAGAGGAACATTCTTCGCAGATAACAGCGGTCCTGTCCTATATTAAAAATGTAACAGACCGAATAGGAAGGATATTGGAGAACCACAAAATAAGAACTGTTTTTTAACTTACAAACACAATACAGTAAAGTCTAAGACCTGCTAAGGATAAAAGAAACCTCCTCTCGACACCAGAAGTCTACAGAATTCCATGCAGCTGTGGGTGGGTTTACATAAGTTTAACAAAGCGCAGTATCAACACCAGGCTTAAAGAACACAAAAGAAGTTGTCGATATGGACAAACAGATAAATCCGCTGTGGCTGAACACGCACTTTCACACGGCAATCATAGGATCCTTTTTGATGACACACAAGTACTAGATAGAACAGTCAATTATTATCTAAGAATATACAGAGAAGCAACAGAGATACAAAAACATAAGAACGATTTTAATAGAAAAGAAGATGGCCTTAATCTTAGTAAAACTTGGATATCAGCACTAAAAGATACAAAATCGCTAAAAATGAAGGCAAAAAATCCCAGTCCTTTTCCATTGGCTGGAACGTAACAGAAAGCCCCGCCCACCAAAACTCCAACAAAAGCAGAAGCCTCGACAGTCGCCGTAACATTCAACCGACCTCGGAGCCACCTTTGATAATGTCTGCCGCAGTAGTAGACGAAACGTCAGGTAGAAATATCAACAGACTACGGCAAATAAGCCCGGAAAACCCATACAATGTAATGCATATTTATGCCAAATACTGATATACCAAATTTCATTTGTTTATTTTAACAATTAAAAATGTTACAGGGGAACCACCCCTGAGAAACATTTGAATATTGGTAGATTTTGGCCAACTAGCGAAAACAGAAGAAAGATAGATAATAGGTCGAGCATCAGGATTGTTGGAGTTTACCTAAACAAGAAACTTATATAAATCAGTCACGTTGAAAGCATAATACCAAATAAAGCTCCTATTGTCATTATTTAAAAAAGCTTATACATGCTTTTTTACTCCTGTTCTGTTTATACTGTTTAATCCACCTGGACCTATAGAATTTTCTTTTTCTAAGACAATATTAAATACAAAAATACCCTCTTCTAAGTTGGCTATCAGGCATAAGAAAGAATTCCAACTAGTTTGTGAGAAAGTACCTAAACAAAATAAATAAACTTACAACTGCATAAATCCAATTTCAAACTTCAAAAATACATTTTTTTTTGTTAATAATTGCTTTTTTAAGTAGGCAAGTTTTGAAATGTTGGTGCAGAAACACGTCTGGCAACAGGAATGCTATTTTTCCATAGCCATAAGTACGCTAATGTTCCTTTCTTATTTTTATAAAATAATAAAAATCTCATTTTAACCACTAAAATTTCTTAATAATCGTGGCAACACCGCTGAAGTGTGAATAAAGTTCCTCTCTACCAATCTAAAAATAGCTAAACAAATACACCGAGTTTTATGTCGAGTACCAGATGAGCTGACGGCATGGCTGCACGAACCGGAGATGATGTAGCGCGTCGCCACATCCAATCAGAACTCAAGATCTTGGCGTCCTCTGACGACTGAAAAAATGACGGTCATAGCCGTCTTCTTCTCTCGGCGCCATAAATAGAAGAAATGAGAAGGGGATCGGAGAGCGAGGTCCGCGTGCCGGGAGACCGTCGACCAGTTCAGTTATCACCCGTAGCTGGAAAGTTTTTCTCAGTTTATATGAACACGCAATTCTTGCATTTTGGGAAATCTGCCGAAATGTTTTCTTAAGTAATTGATAGAAAAATAGTAGTTAAAATAGGAATATTAATATTACTCTCTTTATGTTCTAGACCAAGAAATTTGGCTAGTACCGTTCTCTCTTTAAACAAGTTCATATCATAAGTTTTCGTACAAAAGTGTACATTTTTCTTAGCTAGTAAAGCAAATCCTAAATTTTCTCTATGTCAATTGCAACGTGACACATTCTATGTAAGGTTCAAAGGTAACCAAAAAATAAAGTGTGTGATAAAAGTGAAATAAAAGAACTGTAACGGGGCAGGCCTTGGCTGGATTGGTGAATAAAAAAGGTGATTAGCGAATGGTATATTAGAAAAATAGCTGAATAGTCAAGGTGACATCTAAACTTTTTGATAATATAATTTGTCAATAATTTATACCGAGTGTCACAGTAGTGACAAGTGATAAAAGGGGTGTCCCAAAAAACTGTAAATACTTTCTAAATTTGGCTTAAAATATTCTAACTTCTCTTGTGTGATAAAACAATTTCTAATTGTGTCATAAAGTCGTTATATATTAAGGTGGCCGTTTCGCCATGTTAATTATCCATAAGAACATTACTGTCTTTTAGACCATGGTACTCTAAAACTTGGCAAAATAAATAAAGGATCACCTTATATTTACATAAATAAGACATGTATCTTTCTCGTAAAGACATATAATCAAAAAAAAACTTTAATGCTTTAAAAACAAGGTTGAAAACCACTTAAGAATTGAGTTGGATTTTTCGGTAGTTAAAATTAAATATTTTCGGTATAAGACATTTATTTCGCATTATAACTCTTTACTGTGATTTATAGACATTTAGTAGTAACCAAGTAACAAAAATAATATGTTTTATTATGCCTTTTTTCATATACGTGGCTCGTTTTATTGTAAATTTTAATTGTTTATCCCATATTCGATGTATTTAGAACGGAGCGGATTAAAGGATAGCTTAATTCAAATAATGTACACTTCAAAGGACAGAAGACTGCGTGTTACTAGGTGAGAATAAAACATAGCGACTTATAAGGAATCTGCCCGAAAACAACTTTTCAGAACTTCAGGTATTTTCAGTAGATGGCGCAGTTAATAAAACGAGGTCAGACAGGCCCGTACTAGTAAGATTTGTCGCTTAATTTAATTTGCGTCATTATTTGTTATTTAACCCTTTCAAACAAATACCTTTTAAAGGCAGCCTTGCTGGTCGCCCATGCGAACAAGTGTGCGAAAGAGAAACAAGATTAGCAGTATAACATCTCTCTCGCTCCACGTGCCTGATTGTCGGCAGGGAGGGTCACATACCCCAATATCACCATGCATAGAAATATGTATAATTAATTTTTCTAGGTGAAAACTGTGCGTCGGACTAAAAAAAATATAAGCAGATTTAAACTCTTGACTTTTTTTAGTCCGACGTACGGTTTTCACCTAGAAAAATTAAATCTAGATATTTCTCTAGTATTCTTATTGAAACCGATATTATTATTGAAAAAAAAAACGATTTCCAGCGGCGTCCGTTATGTACCCGTATCTTCGTAGGGGAGGATCGTAGGAGAAAATTTATGGGAACTTGTAAATTTAATGCTCGGCCGACGGTCAGCGCGAACTTGGCTATATAAATAAAAATATATGCCATACGCGAATAGCAGTCTATTAGCTTTGCAGTGAAGTTAATCATGCAATTTCATTGACATAGCTACGTTCGACTGAGCGCTGACCCAAGCACTAAAAGAAAAACCATGGGTAAATCCCATACTTACCAGTGTATTTCCATCATTTATTATCTTCACTCAGTGTGCAAATTTATTGCTTAACGGTGAGACATATTGTTTCGACCTTCGAGTGTATACCTACAGCACCCTTAAGTAGTATTCCCTTGGCAGTGCGAACAAACGTGCGAGAAAGGAAGAAGAATCACCTTTTTCTCTCTCGCTCCAAGGTGCTATTGGTTGAAACTTCCTCATCAGCTTATCATCACGTTGATTTTTCTTCCTCTATCGCAGTGAGGCACGTCAAGGCTGCCTCTAGTAGGTATATGCTTGAGGGTTTCTACACAACTTTCATAAACTTTAATTGGCTTTATTTGTTAACGGTTTTTAGTCAATGGCATCAGCTATTATAAGTACGTGTAATTAATGTTCATTACACGAAGCAAATTTCTTAGTTCAAAAATATCAAAAATTCGGATTACTCAGTTAATAAGGCTAATTCTGTTTAAAGCGTAGTTTTACATAATTTCATATAACTCAGTTATTTCAGTATTTAAGTCTGTAATGACATTTGACTTTTACATTTTTAACATATTTTGGGTAATAAGATTAATATACAAATAAACAATAAAATATGTTAAACTCAGTTTTTTATTTACAAAACACATAAAAAATGTTTTTAATTTATTTTACATATATACAGGGTGTCCCACGATCGACAAACTGCGGCGATTTCTTGAAAAGTGTGTTTTGGAAATTTTGAAGATTTACTAACGTCGGTGGGAGCAAGTCGGCTAAAATATTTTCAGGGTGGTGGCTGTTATACCAGAAGTAGGTGTCAACTTGCTTAATTTAAATAAAACACCCCATGAGTAGAACGTAAATCTGCTATGCGGGCCATCCAGATATTTTAACCTGGGCTCTAAATTTTTTTTTCCAAAATTTTCAATTTTCCAATTTCTACCTGAAATAACTTTTAAAAATAATGAAACTGCCAATATTTTTATTTCATTTTAATCTAAGCTAATACTAGAATCATACAAATTGAATAATTGGGGCCCATGACAGCTACAAAGAAAAATATGGGCCCTCAAACCACAAAAAGAGGTAAACAATAAACCTAAGAGCCAAGTTTAAATTGCATTAAAAAAGAAAACTAGAAATGATCGAGTATTTCTAATTAGTCAAAAACATATTCAATTCATGCCCTTTCGAACAATATGCAATAACCACAATTTGCTTAAAAACAGCAAGAGTTATTTGTCAACTTTATCAAGATTGGCATTTTTTCCTTTGTGGCTGTCATGGGCCCCAATTATTGAATTTGTATGATTCTAGTATTAGTCTAGATTAAAATAAAATAAAAATGTTGTCACTTTCTTTTTTCAAAAAGTTATTTTAGTTCGAAGTCAGAAAATTAAGAATTAAAAAAAAAATTAACAAAAAATTCTTAGGGCCAAGTTCAAAATATCTGAGTGGACCACATAGCAGACGGCCCCACCTATCTCAGATTTATGTATGTCTACTCATGTGCCGAACACCTTGTATATTATTTCATTTTTAGATTCTACACAAGTTTTCATGCTTCATGTCCTCTACCTAAGCCGTTAAAAAGTTGGAACAGTGGTGCGTTGAACACGCTCTATCTGTAAATCCCAAGAAAACAGAAATGGTTCTGTTTACAAGGAAAAAGAAACTAGGGAACCTCAGAGCACCCGTTCTTTTCAATACAGAACTGAGCTTCTCAACAGAGGTCAAATACCTTGGTATTACCTTTGACAGTAAGCTAACGTGGAATTCTCACTTGGAGAACAGAATAAAGAAAGCATATATTGCTTTTGATCAATGCCGCAGAACCATAGGAAAGACTTGGGGATTCTCTCCCAAAGTAGCCCATTGGATCTACACGGCCATAATAAGACCCATGATAACTTACGGTTCCATAGTGTGGTGGTCCAAAACAGAACAGATTACGGCAAAATATAAGCTAGATCAAATTCAAAGAATAGCATGTTTAAACATCACAGGTGCTATAAGGACTACACCGACTAGAGCTATGGAGGTGATATTGAATCTCACCCCCCTTGATATATTTGTAAGGGAAGCGGCTCTGATGACTCTAACACGCCTTCGCATGGTCGGTCTAGACACTAATGTAGGCACTGGCTCAACTGGACGACGCTTGTGGAGGGATGTTACAGGGGAACTTCCAATTCTACAGGCAAGAGCGGACTCAGTTGCAGCAAGGTTTGTTTTCAATAAACCCTACACAATTAACATAAGAGGAACAATACCAATAAAAGGCGAGTCTAAAGGAACCATTAGCCTGTACACTGACGGCTCTAAGACCAAGGTGGGCACAGGCTGTGGCATATACTCACCAACCATAAACCTGAAAATCGGATGGACAATGGGCGCCGAACCCAGCGTGCTTCAATCCGAACTGACAGCCATAACCATAGCGGCTTACGAAATTAAAAGCCGCAACATCGCCAACCATACGATCTGTATTTATACAGACAGTAGGCAAGCATTACTAGCCCTGAAAAGACCACGAATTACTTCGGGACTAGTACTAGAATGTCATCAAGCCCTGACTAACATCTCTAAATAATGTGGTCAACCTAGCCTGGATCAAGGGACATGACATATTTAAAGGTAATCATACCGCTGACTCGCTGGCCAGGGCGGCTGCGGGACGGAAACTAGTTGGTCCCGTCCCCACCACTGGACTGACAACAGCAGCGATTAAAGACATCATTAAAGAATACTCCCATCGACTGTTTAAAGGGAAATGGGATGATACTACAAACTGCAATTTTGCAAAAATAATGTTAAGCTATCCAGACGAGCCAATAGCGAAAAAAACCTTATGATGTCCAGAAGGAACCTCCGAACACTAACGGGCGTTCTAACTGGCCACTGCGGGCTACGAGGACACCTATTTAAAATGGGTCTAACGAACACGGGATTATGTAGAGGCTGTGAACAGGAGGATGAGACCGTGGAACACATTCTTTGCGATTGTCCCGCCCTCACATTCGAACGGAACTCCATGCTGGGCACGAATTGGCCATTACTGGCCGAAATTAGGGAGATTCCACATAAAGATGTCGTCAACTATTTTAAATCAATAGGTTGGACGACGCAGTGAATCTCCCGCCTGTACAAGAGGAAGCACAAAGGACCTACTGAGGTCTAGGTGCAGTGGTATATTACCACCCTCTGAACATTCAGATCAGAGATCAGATCCTAAGCCGTTATTTAATCTGAGTTTGATTTATTGTTAAAAAGAACCCACTTTAATAATTTTTTAAAAATATTTTAATAACTTATTACATGTTTTTAAAAAACAAGATTGAAAATAAAATTAAAAACCAGCTAGAAAACATTTTTTTTTTGTAAAGCCCCAATTTTTTTAATCCTATCTTATTTAGCATTAAAATTAGGGCAAGTTTGTATAAGGATGCCTATTCCGAAAATGTTTAGTTTTTGGTAAATTATTACATAGTTTAATATTTTTATATGGCGATTGCTGATTTGATGTTTAGTTATACTCCTATTTGGTTAAAATATTTTACTCTTAGTTGGGTTATGACGGTGACATTTATATAGGAATTGTTTTATAACGCCATTATAGTGAGCTCCGAGTATTATGGAGTCGCCATGAAAAATATTAAAGTGGCAATATATCAAATCCAAAAATTTTCGTAATGGACAACCTTACACAAACTTGCAAATATAAGATAAAATATAGATAAAATTATAAAATTCGGGGGTTTACCTTAAGAACAAAAATTTTTGGCAATTTTTTAAATTTCATTTTTAATCTTATTTCTTGAACACCCTTTGTAATAAGTTATGAGAATACTGTAAAATCTCCTTGAATTAAGGCATTATGGCATCAGTTTTGATGTAAAAACTTAAATATGTCAAAAACGCTTAGATTTAGGTATAGCATATGATAATGAAATTTGCCTAAAATCTTGTGTAGGAATCTAAAGATAAAATAATATATAGGGAGTTTTATTTAAAATCAGCTAGTTGACACCTACTTTTGGTATAATCGGAAGTGTCAGCAACTTGAAAATATTTTAGCCGAGTTGTCGCTATCGACGTTAGTAAACCTTTAAATTTTTAAAGCTTGCCTGTCAATTGCTGCAGTTCGTTGTGGGACACCCACAAAAGTATTTACTTTTAAGTTTTATTTTTGATATAACCAATTACAAAATGTGTCATCTTCTGAAGCGAACTGAAGCTAGTCTTAAAGAGGATTGTTTTCTTTTTGTGGATTATGTTTGCTCATAAAACCCTGTTTGGATTTTAACTCTCGATAATAATGGTGGTATCTTGAAACAGTGCAACTTATTTGGGTATGTGGATATCCTGAATTATCTTAACTCTTTTTTTTTTTCATAGTCATTTCAGCACATAAACCTCCTGGCCTTTTAACAGATTCTGTTTTATAACTGGTACTTGGTTGTAAATCCTAAAATATCAAAGATGAATAATATTAGTATTGACCTATGTCCAGGGTTTTCTGTTAATTTTATATAGTTTACTAGCTTTTCGCCCGCGTGGATTAAACGATTTTGGCTTTTCTTGTTATTTTCCCGTCTCACAAAAAAAAACTTTTATATTCGATACATGGAAGAATATTCTTAGTCTAGCCTTTTGCCAAATTTTATCTTGACGAGTCAAGGATAAAAAAATGAATGAGTGATCATGATTTTATTTTTTTTTTTTTCAAATTAAACTCCTATAATTTTTTAATGATTATGACAGATATTATCTCTAATGACTAGATGCATTTGTTTAATAAAATAAAAAAATAAATAAAAAAATTGTAATTGTATTGTATTAAATTGTTATATTTTCCTTTAATAGGCACTTTATTCCGCTTTGGTTTATAGAATAACATGTTATTTAAATATTAAGTTTTATAGATAATATAAAACAAATTTAGACTAATAACTACTCAAAAACATCACACATCTACATGTTTTTAAAGTGTACTCAAGGGCGGATTGGGAAAATTCTTATGGGCGGGGGGGCGGCCTTAAGCAGGATAACCAGGGTTTTGGGGGAATTCATATTGAAATACGCCCCAATGTTAAGGGGGTCCGGGCGTCCTCCGTCCAGGTTAGCCACCTGTCTGGCTCCACTTGTAAATTACAAATTATAGTAGGCCTACGTATTATAGCAACCACATTATTTTTTACAAATAACTATTGCCTAACCTAATACAATAGGCAATATAAAATTGTCGATTAATAAGTTACTAATTAACATAACAACAGTTATGTTCTTCCATTTTTAACTCGTTTGTTTTTTCCCTTTTTTTAGATGATGGGGAGCAATCGCCCCATTCGCCCCTTCTGAATCCGCCTTTGAGTCTACTGATAAGCTTTAAATACACAAAAATACTTACCAACACCTACCAATAGTGGTACAGCTGTAAGGTGGCAAACAAGATTTTACTCAACAACCACAGACATTATATATCCGGTAAACATTTTTGGAATCAAATCAAAACTAATTAAGCAAGCCTTATGTCATTCTTAACATCTAAAAGAAAATAAAATAATAAGTAAATAATATTTTTTGCTTAAATATAATTAAAGAGGTGAAATAGCAATGGTAGAGATTGAATGCTGTAAGAACAACACCGATACGTCACGGTCTCATATGGCAAACCCGTATAAAACCGTGACGTATCGGTGTTGTTCTAACAGCGTTCGATCTCTACTTGATACATTTTTATGGCATGAAAAAAGTATTTGTAAAAAATTTTGGTAATGAAATAAAAAATTAATAATTGTAATAGGATCTATGGAGAGAATTATGTCATTTATTCATCATATATCCTATTCACCATGATAACTTTACGTAATGCTAGTGTATTAACTTATCCTTAACAATTTGTGTCAATTTTTTTATGAAATATAAATAAATATAGGTAAATATATAGAAATTTAACCAGTCAAGTAAAAACCTTTCAACAGAAAAAAGATATGTACTGGGGCTTTAACAATTATTGCATAATTCTGTGCTAAAATGAATTAAAATATTTCTTTGTCAAACCTAAATATTTTTAAATCAATTATTGGCCAGTTTCAGGGTGGTTTAAGGTCAAACCATAAACTTTAATTTCGTTTGTGCTGCTGCTGCAGTTCCCGTTCGCAAGTTAGACTTGGGCGGCAGTGAAACGGCAACGACAATGAAATGTCAAGTTTAAAAATTGGCAGTTACTTTTGAAAGTTGTATCCGCAATGAAATATAATTTTAAAAAAATAATGCGAATTAAATTTGTACTTACCTTTTGTCATCTTTTAACCAGGCCTAAACTCTTTGAGTCATTTTAGTTTTGTATTTCCTTATAACCACTTTTACATCGTCTTTTAATGTCTTTACAGTTCACAAGAACACAAAACGTAACAACAAAATGCACCAATTACATTCCATAAATATTTACACCTTTAACTAAACAAAGCATGTTTGAAATATAAACAAAACTGTCGTTATTCGGAATGGCCATTTGAAATCCAGAACACCAGCTGATTTGTTATCCTATATTCTAATAGGTACATTCGAATCTCAAAAGCCAGGTATTGCATACTCTTTGTCATTCCATAATGTAAACAAAGACAAATAGATGCGACGAGCATCACAAGGTAAAAAAAAGGGCAAAAGGATAATCGCTCTTCTCGTCTCGAGCAATATCCAAATATTTATAGTGGGACATTCTCCAGTAAAAAAAATATGTACATTTTAACACTGCCTTGTGTACGCCATATTAAACAAATTATTTTTGTTGTGAGAGTAAGTTATTTGGGTATAACAACTACATTTTTTTTTTTCGTTTTACAAGTATTTTATTAAAAATAATAGGCTTGACGTTTTGGAGATAAATGTATCTATCTCCGTTAATAAAAGCAAATAAAAATTTCGTTGCTTAAAACTAATTTAACAATATTTTAAAACAGTCAAAAATACCTAAAAATACTAAAAAAGTTAATTTTAAGGAGCGTTTTGTGCTCGACCGACAGTCAGTAGGTCTACCAATGAAAATGTGTACCTTTGATCAACTACAGCGCAGAATTCTTAAGGTGCGTTTAAATTAGTGCGAACACGAGCGAACGAACGAATTCGTTCGCTTACGCTCGCCCAATTTAAATGGCGAACCGAAGAAGACCGAACGAATTCGTTCGTGTTCTTGCATGTTCCGACGCTTGTCGGTAAATCCGCGAATCATCAAAGAAAATTCGTGCTCAATGTAAACGGTGTCTAGTTAGTAGCGAGCGAATTCGCTCTTAGCAAACGAAATTTATGGGCTGCGTTAATATAATAAAATTGTATGTTTACAGGTAAATAATTAAGTAGATTTTAATACTTATTGGTATTTATAAGTCGTTTAATATAGACCAATACAGAATGGAGTGGACAAACGAGAACACCCTTCAATTAATCGAATTATATAGAAGCAAACCGTGCTTATGGGATCCAAAATCAAATTTGTACAAAATAACCAACAAGAAAAAATTTATGCGTTGACTGACATTTCTTCAGAATTAAATTGCGATGTGGATGAAAATAAAAAGAAAATAAATTCGTTCTTGCATCATTCAGGCGAGAACGCCAAAAAATCTGTCACAGACATTCTACAAAAGTTTGTTTTTTGGCTCAAGTTATCGCTTGTTAAATCCATTAACAAAGCTTTGCCCCTGTATGGTTTCTTCTCTTTAACAAATTAAAACACCATTTTCTTTTATTTTTTACGTTTTTGCGAAAGGCCCGCTATAACTACAAAACTGGCAGCGCTAATTATAACGTCGTCATCTGTTTCCGACGACATGATGAGTTTCCACGGATCGTTTGCGAACGAGGGAGCACGAACGAATTATTCGTTCGTTCGTTCGCTCGTGTTCGCACTCAATTTAAGCGCCCCATAGCAGTCTATTACCTCTACATTGTAGTTGATCATACATTTTCATTTATTCGTCCGATGTCAGCGCTAACCGTCGCCATCGGTCGCCTTATTAGTTTTGATAAAAGTACCTTTTTGCTACAAATTCCCGCAGAAACATTTATAATACTTAAACTACAAGGGCGGGTTAAACAAAGGGATATCCTTTTTGCTTTTATACCTATGATACCTATTTGTTTTTCCATTTCATTGAATTTCTAAACTTCATTTTCTGGCGATTTTTAAATTTTTACTATGTACTTGCTCTACCACACTATTTTTTATGCTAAAAGTCGGTGGTACTTTTAACATAATAGGGTGGTAAAATATTTTTAGTCAATTTAACTATATCGCAACATTTTAGTTACATTAGTGAACAAACATTCAAATTTTTTAATAATTTTTAAATTTGTATACTATTATTTTTAAATTTTACCAATAAAATCCAAAAAGTGGCTAATTTGTTTTATAATACAGTCAAAATTCTTATTATGGCGAAGTTTAATTTAAAATTGTAAAATATTGAAGAATGACCCTTAAATTTTATTAAATTGTTTCAGCTTTTGGGCGAAATAAGTCTCTGTACTTCAGAACATATTGGCATTTATTTTTAGTTGAAATTGTTGACATTTTTTCGGTTATACTTTTCTACGCACCGGGGCAACACTTGGTGGAACACAAAATTGTAAAATATTAGTATCTAAAATGCCTGCGCCAGCGCATCCAGAGGCCCGATCCTGTAAGCAAATTTTTTGACATTCCTTTTCTCTATCTCTTTCAAAACAGTGACAAACTTATGAGTTACCTTTAAATGCAACAAGAACATGTGATCCCTATTTTGACATTCTATTTCCTTATATTTTTACAGAGTCCCAGCCCAGACGGCCACCTTAAGGCTTTCTAGACTCCGCAGTCGGAAGGCGATTCGGGTTTCTAGTGAAATATGAATAATTTTCTTTGCTAAAATCAAGTGAAATTTTGCGCCAATTTCAAGGTTAAATTTTGTAACTTTTTTCCTCATACTTTGTAATTTAAGCCATTGATAAAAATGTGAACATTTGGTATTGTCAGTAGATAGAAAACTTGCTATCTACTGACAAATC
>JAHBCN010007932.1:0-41118 GCA_019359885.1 Listronotus oregonensis
TTTGTTTATCGCAGGCTGATTAACGATTTATTGAAGTATAATTTGTTATTTTGGTTATCGCGCAGTGCTTAATTTTTTTAGAAATCTTTTTGTTTAAAAAAAATTCATGCAAAATTTAATTCAAAGCCGTTTGGTGGCTGATCTTTAGCTGATAAAGCAAAAAAAAGTCAATTCCCCTCATTTAAAAATAAAACAATCTGTGTCTAGAAAAAGAGTTTTAAGAAATTTAATGCTAAGCTCTATAAAAAAAATACGTATGTGTATAAGCCATTTTTATCTTCTATTTTTTCTTAATTAATTTATTTTTAAAAAATTTGGATTGCAACTCCCTTTCCTTTTAACCCAAACCCAGCCATTTTGGGGTGAAAACTACCCCTTATTGCAAAACTTTCAAAACTTTGATATTAAAGCTTAAGTCACATAAAATTAGGCTCATATAAATTGAAAAATGAGTATTTAATATTTTAAAACATTATTTAATATGTTTCAACCCTTGAAAATCAACTCTCATTATGATTTATTAAAAAAAATTGTTTACCCTAGAAAAATTAACATATTGTCACAGAGTTGTAATTTTAAAATCTGACAGCCCAAAAGTATTACTAATTTAATTTTGCAATTTTTTAATTCTTAAATATTGACCCCTTACAATATTACAATGCCAAAATACAGGGTGATCAGTTAAGGGTAGCGAGCGGCCATATCTCATAAGATATTGGTCGTATAGATTTGAGAAAAAAAAATCATAATAAAAGTCGCCAAGAGAAATTGCTGAAAATTATTTTCGAGTTTGTTAAACGTCCGCTAGAGGGCGTAACAACCAAATCCAAGTAGAAAAATGGAATTTTTATAGAATTTTGTCTAATGAAAGTATATCGATGATATCATTTTCATATTAACTGACCATTTCCCTACATTTTTCGTCTTAAACGTTTTGTTCTATCTATTAAAATAAAACGGTGGGGGAAGTTCAATTGTTTTTTTAAACAAACCAAGGTTTCTCTCGTTTCTTTTGACCGATTTTAGCAAACTTAGGCTCATATAAAAGAGCATAATTTGCACTACAAAACGCTTATTTGGTTTTGAATTTTTGACTTTTGCTGTCGCCGCTAGATGGCATTAACTGAAATGGTAGCAAATTTTTGAGTTTAAAAAAAAAACAAATTTAATGGTATATTAATTTTTATATTTTTTAAAAGAGGATAAATGTTTCTATAATTTAATGAAAATAATTAATTATCTACCTTTTTTTGAACCGTTGATATTGACCAAAATATAATTTTATTACATTAAAATGGCACGCCACTTTTTTTTATCAAAATAAAAATCAGTTTTGTAATCTCTTATTAGTTGCTAACAAAAAACCTCTTGACTTTTTTCGTTCGACAATTGGGATTAAAAAATAAAATAGGTTTACATACTGTTACCTTATAATTATCATTGTAAACAGTATGTAAACCTATTTTATTTTTTAACCCAAAACATTTGTCTAACGAAAAAAGTCAGGAGGTTCTTTTATTAGCAAACTAATAGAGATTACAAAACTGATTTTATTTGATAAAAAAGGCGTGACCATTTTAATGTAATAAAATTATTTTTGGTCAATATCAACGGTTCAAAAAAGGTGATATTAAATTTTTTTCATCAAATTATAGAAAAATTTACCCTCTTTTAAAATATATAAAAAATTAATATACCATTACATTTATTTTTTTGAAAAAAACTCAAAAATTTGCTACCATTTCAGTTAACCCATCTAGCGGCGACGCAAATAAAAAATTCAAAACCAAAAACGTTTTGTATGCAAATATGCTTTTCATATGAGCCTAAGTTCTAAAATCAGTTAAAGAAAGGAAAATCTTGGTTTGTTTAAAAAAACGAACTTCCCCACCGCTTATTTTGATAGATAGAACAAAACGTTTTAGACAAAATGTAGGGAAATGGTCAGTAAATATGAAAATATATCATCGATATACTTTCATTAAACAAAATTCTATAAAAATCCCATTTTTCTACTTGGTGTTGTTTTACGCCCTCTAGCGGACGTTTGACAAACTCGAAATATTTCCAGTAATTTCTCTTGGCGACTATTATGATTTTTTTTCTCAAATCTATACGTCCAATATCTTATGTATGGCCGCTCATACCTAACTGATCACCCTGTACAAAACCGCAGATTTTTAAAAAAATGCATCGAATCGCTTTTAAAATTCTCCAAAAAATTGTTTTTTTAAGCATAACTCCTTCAGTTTTTGTGATAAAAAATTATTTAAAAAACTATTTTGTTGGTTTTTTTAAGAGCTATAAGGTCCTGTATATTAAAACTGTTTAAAAATCCTTGCTTTTTTAAAGGGTGAGTTTGAAGGGCTGAAACAAGGTAGTGCTCGTCTATACACATGCTTTTTAAACGTTTATATCTCACTTAATTTTCGTCATACAGTAAATTTTAAAAAAGCAAAATGTTTGTTATTCAAATAGCTACAATTTGATACTGAGGTAATTTTTACGTATTTCCCTTAGGAGTTATTTTGAAGAAAAGGTCATTTTTTATTTAAATGCTGAAATTTGACTTTCACTTGCAGCTCCATTTTTTCAAAATTAATCAATTACAATACATTTTTTTAAGAGACGTCTTTGCAAGCTTTAAAAAAAATATTATTTATTTTTCTTGAAAAATACGTAAATTTTGCGTTATTTGCCTTTGAAACTCTGAAATTTTGTGTTTGATAAATAACAGCTAACTTTTAACAAACCACAACTAGGTTTGTATTGGTCCCACAGCAATTACAATAAAAATTTTATTCCTTTTTTAAAGACTTTTATTTTGCTATTTACAGTTTTTTTGATGAAATGCATACTTATCGAGTTATTTCCAAAAAACCGATTAAAAACGTTGATTTTATCGACGAAAAACTCCTGCTTTCAAGATGCGAATAACTCGAAAAATATGCACTTTACAAAAAAATGCATAGAACATTTTTTGCTTAAAAATTATTTTTCTATCGATTCCTCGTCAAAATATATTAAACAAATTCCACCCCCGAGATGGTTTGGCAACCATCCCCAAGGTAAAGGCGCCCTTCGGCATGATATGGATTTTGATCCTTGGACTATCCGCTCAAGTAATGGTTCGTCTCCTGGACTACATGACTTTCATACATGACAGATATCAACAGTGTTGATTTTGATTGTCAATATGTTGTTTTACAGACGATAAAAAAAATCGTTTATTTTTTCAATTAGATAAAAAACACTTTTATCAACACTATATTTTAATTTCATTTTCAATTCTTAAGAGTGCATTTACGCTACAGCTTAGGAGTCGGGCGAAAGGACGCGGAGACGGTGGGCGGAGACTAACAAACTCCCATTACCACAATTTTCGTATAGCCGCATTAAAAATATTATATTTTATTTAGGTTCTTCCAAATTCGGTATATCGATGCGATGTTGTTTCCGATTGCAAGCCTACAGGAAATAACGTTTTTCGGTAACTATTGTTCACTTAAATGACATAAATTGTACACCAGTTTAAAGGTAAGGAAATAATCTATGCCTCTGCTATAACGGATTTTTAAAATATGAGTCGAGTTAAAGGTATGTTTCCTTCCACGCGGCCGCCGCATGCGGCTAACGCACTGCGTTAGCGGCAAAGCACTCCTACTCATGTTGCCTGGTTTCTTCCAAGCGGCCGTCGTATGCGTCGCTGTCAACGACTGCGATTGATGCGACTGGACTGCTGAAGAAGCAGTGTAGCCGCAGTCGCGTCTGCGACTGATATTTTGTTTGTGTTGTTTTGTGTGGAATGTCCGGTGTTTTTTTATTTGCTAAAAATTGAAACTTTATTTTTTAAATGAGGTCCTGGATTTTCTATTACGTATTTTAAGAGCTTTTAAGATCTTAAATCCAATGATGTTTCGCACTTATTCAAAAAAATCAGTTTAATGTTTTCCCAAGATCCTGCCAAAAATATATTGTCCGACTCTCTCTAACATATGCTTTGTTATGAAAGTTGCCATTAATATAAATTTTTCGAATAAGTGCAAAACATTATTGGTTTTGGGAACTTAATAGCTCTAAAATACATAATTAAAAATCCAGGGCCGTTAAAAAACAGTTGATAATGACAGCTCAAAGACGAAACGTCGGTGTATAAATCTAATAAACTATCTTGTAGAACAGAAAAAGTAGCAATGGAAATGTAAAAGTTATTTTGTTACATCGATTCAAGTCTTAAAAAAATAAAAACGAAATTGCGAATAATCGGTTTTTTCCAAAAGAAAGTATTCGAAAATTTTAAAGTTCTAAGGTGGCATTTTAATTAGCATCATATTGCGCAACTTTGCCTTCATTTAACCGACCTCGTATCTCTTCAAGTTTCCGAGATTCTAATGATGAGACTCGAATTTGGTACACCCTGTACAGATTTACCTTAATACAATGGCTAATTTTTCCTCTGGGGTTATTGGATATTTAACTCTGTTGTCTGGGTCGGACTTTACATTGTCTTTTATTAAGTCAAGAATAAAATTAAACTCTGCTTTATTCAGTCTAAAATATTTTCTAAATTTTACTTCATCCTGTTGCAGATGTCGATTTATTAATGTAGTATAACAACCCTCATCGCGTCTTTGCTGAAATATTGGTTTATAGGGGCATTCCTATGTTTCAGGTTGGCTAATTGTAATAGTATTTCGTCATCCTCCTTTTTTTTAATAATAAATATATTGCTAGATCATCCATCAGACTCTTCCAAAGATTATTCCCTTTCATAATAATTTTGCTATCGGGTTTGAGCCGCGGTCCTAAGAAACCACCTGATTAAACGGCGGCCGCATGCGTTAGTCCCCTTGCGTTAAGCCGGGTATTCACTTAGCGAACGTTCGGCCGCATAGCAGCGAACGATAGGTTCGGTTAGTGTGGACGTAAATAATTTTATTGACGGACGCATGCATTTGTTGCGGGAAAGGTTCGCTCGCTTGTCGGTATATCAAAAAAGGAAATTCGCTGACGCAGTTTTGGATTGCTATTGAATAAATCGAATTGTGAAGAAGGTGAACAACACTCACGCTCGTTTTTAAATGTGATTTCAAAAGCGCATGTCGAACAAATTGTACGTACATTTACGGCATATACGTTTGTTGCCGTGCCTATGAACCGTTCGCTAAGTGAATACCCGGCTTTAGTCGCATGCGACGGCCGCGTGGAAGGAACGACACCTTAAGAGAAAATAGTCTCTAAATATAACCGATTTTAAGATGACTTTCACTCAAGGAAATATTAAAAACTAAATCCAAATTTAAAAAACTCTTACAGCAGAAGCCTAGATTTAAGTGTTGGCTTTCATATACTTTTTGAAAATTATCGATAACTTATACCGTTTTTGAGAAAAACATTATGCCCCGAAACCCAAATTGGATCCAATTTTCGCGGCGCGAATGGACTCTTAAGAAAAGTCGTTTTACTATAGAACCCCCCACCTTAAAAAACACGTGGATATTTTAAAAAATCTCCGTCGTTGACCAGAATGCATTACCCAAAAATGTATATTATTCATTTCAGACGTAACCTACGAAGACAAAGAAGTTCAAACATCATCACCCTGTAGCTCAGACGTTGACAGTTCCCCTGAAGACGACAAAGTTCCGAAACTATGTAGAACTTTGGAAGATTGCCTAAAAATTTACAATAATATCGACTTGGGAGCTACAGCGCTTTCAGACGAAGAAGTTATTTTGCTTATTAAAAACAAACAGATCGCCGCTTATCAAATTGAGAAAGCTGTGGATGATCCGGAAAGGGGTGTTGGGATCAGACGCAAAATTTTAGGACAAGATCTCTTGAAAGCACCTAGAGTTTTGGAATATTTACCGTATAGAAATTATGATTATTCTTTGGTAAGTTTTTTGAAATCTCTTGTATGTATCATTCAGTGGAAACCAAGCTAAAAAAGCAGAGAGCAATGCAGATATTCCAACAATAGTTAATTCAAAGCCGCACTGCTGCTCAGCTCAGCGAGTTCAAATTGCTTTTTTTTACTTAAAAAAATTGTGAAAATCGTTTTTTTTTATATAACTCGAAAACTATTGATTTTAGGAAAAAAGGTATATAATCAAAATTGATAGTCTCATAAAACTACGTCAGTCTTTTTTATGAAATGTTTTGTAGCCCTTTTAGTTTTTAAGATATTAACGATTTAAATTGAAAATTAAAATGCAAATATCTTAAAAACTAAAAGAGTTACAAAAAAATGTAATAAACAGAAAATATGCCTCTTAAGTAAGCTCTATAAAAAAGATGATTATAAGCAAAAAGTGATTTTGGCCATTAAAAATTTGGCTAATAACATTTTTTTGGTACAAGTAAGTATACCAGCTCCGATCCATCTAAAAATGAATTTAAAATGTTTTATTTATTGAACGAAATAAACTTATACACATATTCCTCGAGGTAATGGGGGATAACCTGGTGGCTGGATATTTTTTTTTGGTCCAATAACTGTACCCATTCTGATCTACTTAAAATTTTGACTAAAATAAAGTTTAAACTTTTTTTATTAAAATAATAATAATAATAATAATAAGTGCCTTCTTTATCTGGGTGTTATATACCTGACAGGACCAAGGAAGTTTAAAGGTGTATGGAAGCCCAATACTGTAGAACAAAATTGTCCAGGCGTGCAGGGCAGTGGGAATAGGGGATTGGCCCCGCGGAGTTTGCGCAATGAATAGTAGATCAGAGCCGGACTTCCATAATTCTTTGTTACTATCTATAAAGTTGACATCATCAAATGTCAAATTCAAGCATTCACTGTTTTTTTATTTTTTGCACAAAATTGTTGGTTATTAAACGATACTACCATAGAATATTTAAAATTATTGTGTAATATTGGATTTTATATCATCTGATATAATATGGAAAGAAGCCTTCTATTTAAATGGTCGATATTTTTGTGAGTTTTGTATTTTTACCAAAAATCTTTGTAAATAAATAAAAACACGATTTTTTAAATAAATTTCAAACATTGTATGATAGTTTCCATGTACTTATCACCAATTTTGTGATAAAGAAAGGGCAAGATAGTGTAAATAAGTTTAATCCAATCCTAACATTCTGGTTGTACATTAAAAAGTGAAAATTTTTATAACTGCTTTTTAGGCATATACTTTTCACTAATAACAAACATTCATGAGACAGAATAACAGTGGTTAAAAATGTTTAGTAACCTTTGGTACCTAGGTATCCATTGTAACAGTATCCGTTAAATATTATGTGTCTATAATGTAAGTTTAAGAAACCAAAAATCTAATTTCTTTTTAAACAAATACAGAAAAAACAAAAAGGAACTTTAACATAAAATTGTACTTTCTTTCATTCAATTAGAGGGACCTGTATATATTAAAATTTGCCTGGTCTGCCCAGTAATTAATAATTTTGATCCTTTAAAAGAATGTACTAAATTATTAAATGAAATAAAAGTACCTAAATGTTAACCTTATTTCTTTTTAATAATCCAAAGAAATACACAAACATTGTGGAAATCATCTAAAAGATAGTTAAGATTGTCTTACTTTTCTAACTGCTATTTCTATGAAATTTCTAATCTTTTATTCATAATTGATATATTATTTTTTCGGTTACCTAACGTTACGTCTCATAAAAAGCACCTAATTTAAATATAAGAAATACTTACCTAAAGTAAAAAATGCCGGGTATGTTACCCTTGGATTTGCAAGACAAAACCATACAACCTCTAATCATTTTTTTACGACATTATAAGTAACAAACAATAAACACAAAATTATAGTCAGAATTTAATAAACACTAATCACTAAAATAAGAAGGTTTTTATCAATCCAAAAAACTTCTGCAACCACAAAATATAGGTACGCACACAAAGCAAAACAATCGAAACTAATACGGCGCAAAGGGCACAAACCACAACGAAAATGACGAATGATGAGACGACAACGGTTGACGGTACAGCGCGGATATAGTTTCATACGCCCCGCGCCCTTGCACCAAAACCTTAGACAACCAAGACCAAAAACGGTACTACGGCTCTCATAAAAGTATAATGTGTTGCCTAACTACACACTGATTTATCAGTGTGTAAGTAGGGAACCCATTAAATTATTTCGTGGAATTTTGTTATTGCGCAGAATCGGCGGGGCCAACTCTGACAGTTATTTTCATACTGGGCTGGACATTTTTTGATCGAATGGGCCATAGCATTGGGCTTCCATACACCTTTAAACTTCCTTGGACAGGACGCTTAACATTTCTCGATCTCCTATGCTACTATGTGTATAGCTCATCGTTTAAATATTGTTATTATTGATTTAAATATTAATATCAATAATTTATAAAGACACTTACTCGTTCAGACTGATCTTGAGAAAACCTTAATCGTATTTTTAAATTAAAAATAATATATATATATATATATATATATATATATATATATATATATATATATATATATATATATATATATATATATATATATATATTTATTGATATTTGTTATTATGTATGTAGACAAAAATCGTAGAAAAGCTTTTAAAAGGCAATTAAATGGTTCACTAAATCGTGCAAATTTATTCAAATTTTTTTATAAACAAAGCGAAAATATACGATTAAATTCGACACTGGCAATGGAAAATTCAAGAATTCATATCTTCAAAACTATTTAATCTAGCAATTCGATTTTTTACCACGATATAGTACAAAAACCAGACATTATGTTGAATTATTTTTAAATTTAAGCCCTAATTCTTTTTCCGTAATAAACAATAATGTATTAAAATGCCCAATTTAAAAAAAATGCAAAATTTCAGGCCAGATCTTGCAACCGTATCAACCCTGCCAAAAACTACTATTTAGTTAGTCATACACAAACTTGTAGCTTTGTACTTTTCAGGTTAATCAAGGTGGCTGCTAGCTCCCTTACTATTATTATTTTTCACTGTATTAAATGTTATAATTGTTTTTTTAATTTCCTATTCAACTCTTTATACTTTAGGTAATGGGTGCCTGTTGTGAAAATGTCATTGGGTACATGCCAATTCCCGTGGGATACGCAGGGCCTCTAGTTTTAGACGGACGGGAACTATTTATTCCCATGGCAACCACTGAGGGGTGCCTGGTAGCCAGCACCAATAGAGGTTGCAGGGCATTAAAAGAAAACGGAGTCAACAGCAGCGTTGTAGCTGATGGAATGACTCGGGGTCCCGTTATTAGATTTCCTTCAATTCTTAGGGCTAGGTAAGTAATTAAGAAAATAATTAAAACATTTCGAATGTGACGTCGGTATTTCGTTCAAAACGTTATGTGACCAATAGGGGACGTCACAGAGACGTCCTTGTGCTAACGCCATAGTGACGATTATAATATTAAACGTCCTCTAGACGTTAAGAAATACTTAATATTTGTAAATATGTTCTATAGTTTTTTGGCTGATTCATGTTTTGATATGTTTTCATTGGGAGTACTCGCCTAGAAACTTTCTAGAAAATGGGACCACTTTGGTCCAGGTCCCGGGGTATAGTAACCCGAGCCTGCTCATCCCTATTGACCCTTATGAACTTGCAGATCGTCTGCAACAAAAAAGAAGAAAAACCTTCCAAAAAACCTAAAACTCAAAAATACTAATCTACGTTTTGGTGGCAAGTCGGCAACCGTTGTCAAGATGAAATTAAAAGAAAAAATTAAATTACATTTTAAGAAATTTTGCTTAAAAACCTAGGAAACTATACAGGGTGTTACTTAATGGTATGTCATAATTTGAAGGAGGCATTCCTGGATCGATTTTAAGTCGAAAAGTTCATATAAACGTGGGCCCTAAAATGCTTAGTTATTAAGATACAGGGTGTTAAAGTTTTATTTTATTTTCACTTTTTAATACATTTTTCAAAGACGGTTTAAGATATTGAACTGAATTTTGGCACAGGATATTATGGCATAAAAACACACTTTTCAGATGTTCATTTAATTTTTTTTGCAACCAGTGGCGTAGCTATGACGAATTTTCAAAACAATTTTACAAAAAAAATACTACGCCATTGACTTGGGAAAAAATTATGATTTTATAATAATTATCAATCAATTATAAACAAAAAATCCCTCTTTCATTTTTGCCGTAAAACTTACCGTTTGGGAGAAATCGTTAATTAAAAAAATGTCTTATGTACCCAAATTGCATCTTGAAAAATTATTATTGAAATAAATCAAGTTAGCTTTGCTCGTTGCCAGCGATTGTTGTTTTGTTGTTGTAAACATTATAACACTGACGTTAATTATCATTCTTGATTGTGTTAAACTTTTATTTTCAATTTTAAATACATTTTTCAAATATTTATTTTTAAGCTATTTTCTTACAAACTAGTGAACAAAAAGCAATAACAATTAAATACAATACATACATAATTTACAAAAAATGTTGGAAATGACCACCTCTCGCCTCTATGCAGGCTTCTGCTCTTCTTCTCATTGAATTACGAACCCTTTCAAAAATTCCATGCGTGTTTCGGATAGTTTCACATCCGTCAATAATTCTATTTCTGAGTTCTTCTAATGTCACAATTGGTGTATGATAAACTAATGTTTTTAGGTGTCCCCACAAATAAAAATCTAGGCTGTTCAGGTCAGGCGATCTAGGTGGCCAAAATTGTGGTCCTCCACGGCCTATCCAATGATTTTGGTAGGCTCTATTTAAACGAGCCAATATGCTAAAGTGGGCGGGAGCGCCATCATGCATAAACCAAAGTTGTTGCCGTAACTGAAGAGGAACATTTTCAAGAAGCAAAGGCAAATCATTTTGGAGAAAATTACAATAATCCTGTCCGTTAAGGCGTCCTGGTAAAAAAATGGTCCAATTAAATGGTCGGATACGATACCGATCCAAACGTTCAGTGAAAATTGTTCCTGAAAATGTGTCTCTGTAATCGCATGAGGGTTTTCCTGGGCCCAGTAATGATTGTTATGGAAATTGGTTATTGCATTTCTTGAAAAATTTGCTTCGTCCGTAAACAATATTTTGGCATCAAAATGAGGATTTTCTGTTACTTTTTGGAGATACCATCTACAAACTGCGTACGTGGTTCATAATCTCTAGGAAGCAATGCCTGAACCCTTTGTATGTGAAAAGGATATAACAAAGAATCTCTTAAAATCTCCCATACCGTCTTGTAGCAGATGTTTAATGCCATACCTATTTTTCGCGTACTTGTGGTTGGATCCTCTTCGACTGCATGCAGGACAGCCTCCTCCACTGCCGGTGTTCTAACTGTACGGGGCCTTCCCTCGGAAATATTAGCTTTAAAACTGCCAGATTCAGTCAGACGACGATGAATGTTTATAAATGTTCGTCTATCTGGGAGAGCGCGATTAGGATACCTTTCTTGATACAAACGCCGCGCCTCCACAGCATTACCATTAGCTAGACCATAAAGGAAATGCATAAATTAGAATAATTTACCATTTTTTTTAACTAGCAAAATGCACGTTTTAAGATCGAAGGAGAAATAAATACAAACTGTCAAGAATGATAATTAACGTCAGTGTCATAATGTTTACAACAACAAAACAACAATCGCTGGCAACGAGCAAAGCTAACTTGATTTATTTCAATAAAAATTTTCAAGATGCAATTTGGGTACATAAGACATTTTTTTAATTAACGATTTCTCCCAAACGGTAAGTTTGACGGCAAAAATGAAAGAGGGATTTTTGTTTATAATTGATTGATAATTATTATAAAATCATAATTTTTTCCCAAGTCAATGGCGTAGTATTTTTTGTAAAATTGTTTTAAAAATTCGTCATAGATACGCCACTGGTTGCAAAAAAAAATTAAAAGAACATCTGAAAAGTGTGTTTTTATGCCATAATATCCTGTGCCAAAATTCAGTTCAATATCTCAAACCGTCTTTGAAAAATGTATTAAAAAGTGAAAATAAAATAAAACTTTAACACCATGTATCTTAATAACTAAGCATTTTAGGTCCCACGTTTATATGAACTTTTCGACTTAAAATCGATCCAGGAATGCCTCCTTCAAATTATGACATACCATTAAGTAACACCCTGTACAAGCTTTTTACTTTTTTTGACGTTTTGTTATAAATAACATTCGTTTATTTGACTGGTATATTAAGAGTATTTAAAATAAAAAAAGGGTGGTATGGTGTGTTAATTGATTTACCTGAATTTACTTCAGAATCAAGCATAGGTAATCATGTATTATTTAAATTAACAGATATTGATTTTTATATTTATTTAATAAAATAAATGCACTTTCCTTTATTTTACGTTTTTTTTCAACAAGTTTCCTTTGCTAAAATGCTAGAAGCATTCCAGTTTATTATGTGGTTGTTATCAAGTGCGTGTTGACCAAGGAAGTTTAAAGGTGTATGGAAGCCCAATGCTATGGCCCATTCGATCAAAAAATGTCCAGCCCAGTATGAAAATATCTGTCAGAGTTGGCCCCGCCGATTCTGCGCAATAACAAAATTCCACGAAATAATTTAATGTGTTCCCTACTTACACACGATAAATCAGTGTGTAGTTAGGCAACATATTATACTTTTATGAGAGCCGTAATGGTTTTAGGTTGTCTAAGCTTTTTAGTGCAAGGGCGCGCGCGACGCGTATGAAACTACCTATATCCGCGCTGTATCGTCAACCGTAGTCGTCTCATCATTCGTCATGTTCGTTGTGGTTTGTGCCCTTGCGCCGAATGTTTTGCTTTATGTGAGTACCTATATTTTGTGGTTGCAGAAGTTTTTTGGATTGATAAAGACCTTCATATTTTAGTGATTAGTGTTTATTAAATTGTGACTATAATTTTGTCTTTATCGTTTTTTACTTATAATATCGTAACAAAATGATTAGAGGTTGTATGGTTTTGTCTTGCAAATCCATTTTACTTAACCTAAAAACATGGTGTTTTTTCGACTTTTAATTTCATTTTTCTCTACAAAAATGCAATTTTTCGGATTTTTTCTTTTGGAAATCTACTAAACAAAATGTGTTCTTTTTATCTGTAATATTTATTTTTTTCAAATCGAATGGAGCTAAACGACACCGGGCCCAAAATTATGAATTACTGGGCAGACCAGGCAAATTTTAATATATACAGGTCCCTCTAATTGAATGAAAGAAAGTACAATTTTATGCTAAAGTTCCTTTTGCTTATCCTGTATTTGTTTAAGAAATTAGATTTTGTTTCTTAAACTTACATTATCAACTTTTAAGCTCACTTTGTAGAACATAATATTACGGAGACGGATACTGTTACAATGGATACCTAGGTACCAAAGGTGAAATATCGACCATTTAAATACAAGGCTTCTTTCCGTATTATATCAGATGATATAAAATCCAATATTACACAATAATTTTAAATATTCTATGGTAGTATCGTTTAATAACCAACAATTTTGTGCGAAAAATAAAAAAAAACAGTGAATGCTTGAATTTGACATGATGTCAACTTTATAGATAGTAACAAAGAATTATGGAAGTCCGGCTCTGACCTACTATTTATTGCGCAAACTCCGCGGGGCCAATCCCCCTATTCCCGCTGCCCTGCACGCCTGGACAATTTTGTTCTACAGTATTGGGCTTCCATACACCTTGAAACTTCCTTGGTGTTGACATTTTTAATTTGTGAAATTCTGTGTTTTAAATGTATGTTCTACGTTTTTTTATGCGTTTAGCTAATGGTCTGGAAGTTTCACCTATATAAAATTAATTACATTCACAAGGGATCTTATAAATAACATTTTTTGTGTTTTCGTTTATATTGTATGTTTTTGTGTTTGTTACTTAAGATCTAATAGTGTTTTGTGTTTTAAAGATAGTGCGAATATTAAATTTATTACTTATTTGTTGAATGTTATTTGATAAGCCAGAAATATATAGTAAAAATAGATTTGTAATAGTTCTATTTTGATTTTGTCCTAAATTTGGTTGTTCAAATTTTAGAAAGCATTTGTTAATAAAATCAAGAGGATAATTATTTTGAATTAAAACATCCTTTAAAAATTCTTTTTCGTTTTTTTTTTCTGATCAGAACAAACTATTTTAATTCTATCAAAAAGACTTTTTACAACTCCTCTTTTTACCATTATTGGGTTATTGGAATTAAAATGTAAGCATCTGTTTGTTTGTGTAAGTTTTCTGTAAATTTTAGTTTCAAAATTATTTACATCTTTTTTATTAGAATATCAAAAAAAGGAAGTTGTGAGTTTTGTTCTTTTTCTAAAGTGAAATGAATAGTGGGTTCTTGTGTATTAATGTGTGTTAAAAAATTATTTAGACAATGTTCGTCATGTTGATAAATAGAAAAAATATACAGGGTGTCCCAAAGGTATGGTTCAAAGTTTTGGATCATGTAGATTTGATCAAAATAAGGTCACAACTTAATATAACTTTTTGCTCATGCCCTTCTTTACCGAGCTATTAGCTCTTAAAGGTAACAATTGAAAATCGATTTTTTTAATAACTATTGAACGGCTTGTACGATCTGGAATTTTTTTTGTTGATTAATTCTAGCTAACAACTGTCTTGCATTAACTGCTATAAACATGCTCCGAAACCATCAAAGATACCAGGTCCGGACTATCAAATTTGTAAAAAACTTCAAAATTTTTGCAGTGTATTTAACATTTTGACCTTACTGGTTGTTTCTCCTGAGTTTTCTATGGAAAAAAGGTTTTTTATCTTTATTGTTAATTTTCGCTAAAATACTTCTTAAAATCATTAAGGTTCTAGGGCTCTCGATAAGTACACCTCTGGAGCTCAATAAAGGTGTACTTAAGGATCTCTATGAATCTTATGTCAAAATCTACTACTAGAAAGTAATTTTCCTAAAATTAAAATTAAAAGTTAAAAAAAAACCTAATTTATTTTAACAAATTTAAAACAATATAACCATACAGCAAAGTAGAAACTTATGATTATTAGTAGAATAACAAAAAAATCTATGCGTAAATTTAATAAGGTATGTGTTCAAAGTGAACATTTTTCAATTTACTGCTCTTTGAATCTGAAACAACATGTTAGGATTATTCCTTATTGCAGCGCAATGAAACATATTTCTTTCTAATAAATCTTCAAATAAGATCAAGACGGCCACTTTCGCTTTTATTTATAATTTTCAGCTGAAAATTGACTTCTGGTAGTAGATTTTGACATAAGATTCATAGGGAGTCCTTAAGTACACCTAATTGAGAGCCCCAGGGTATATCTTATCGAGAGCTCTCGAGTATACCATAATGATTTTAAATGGATTTTACGCGAAAACCGCTAGTCCTATCAATAAAGATAAAGTATACCTTTTTTCCATAGAAAACTCAGGGGAATCTACCAGTAAGGTCAAAATGTTAAATATGGCAACACTGCAAAAATTTTGAAGTTTTTTATAAATTTGATAGTCCGGACCTGGTATCTTTGATGGTTTCGGGGCATGTTTATAGCAGTCAATGCAAGACAGTTATTAGCTAGAATTAATCAACAAAAAAAATTCAGATCGTACAAGCCGTTCAAAAGTTATTAATAAAAATCGATTTTCAATTGTTACCTTTAAGAGCTAATAGCTCGGTAAAGAAGGGACATAGAGCAAAAAGTTATATGAAGTTGTTACCTTATTTTGATCAACTCTACAAGATCCCAAACTTTGGACCATACCTTTTGGGACACCCTGTATATCTCCACCAAACTAAAGGTTTATAATGAAAATTTTGAACCTACTCTTTCCAACCAATCAGAAGTTTTTATTTACAATCATCTCCATGGCAACGACAAAAATTTCCGGAAATATTCATCCACTAGCACTTCCGGTGAAATTACACTGGAAATTTCCCTGTCACATTTGAAACGTCAAAATATTCAAAATAATGACGCGGGAATTACAGTGCCTTATTTATGTAGAATTATTACCATTTTTTTACTTAAAAAAGCATATTAATGTGAATATTTTTTGCTTATAAAAATAAAAATTTATGCAAATTTGATTTGTCAAATGTTTAAAAAATTATTTATTACATTAATACTAAATAAGAAATTTAATAACAAATGTTTGTAACTAAATTTAGGTGATGTTCAAATTCTAACAAAAGTTTTCTCGTTTTAATGGAGAATAAATAGGACTTAAAACTGAAATTTGCTCGGAATATTGTAAATGTCTATGTTTAGTAAAATATATAAAATATTTAGACACAAGTTTATTTAATTTGAATTTAGATATTTTATTAAATTTGCTTGAAGATTTTACTAGATATTCTTGGATTCTTGTAAACAGTTTTTCATCCGTGGTTTCTTCGTAGTTAAGATCTTCAATGCATTTTGATAAATAGGGAAGCTGACGATGGTATTTTTTAATGTCTGAATATTCTTTGCACAAACTACACAATCCGTATTTTGTTAAGTCTAAAGCCATTTTTATACTATACACTAGGTATACTTTTTCTGTTGTCGATTCAGTTTTTTAATAATTAGATAGTACCTAATAATCTATTTTTTACGTAGTTGACATTTTGTAAGTCTAGCGGCCATTACTACGTTCTTTTTACATTTCATGCCCGCCTAGACGTTTTTAACGCATCAGCGAAACAAGACATAGATAGGGCTTACTTCAGACTAATAATCAAAAGTAACTGATGTTCCACTAATATTAGTAGATTAAAGTTAATAAAAGATGGAAATATAAGATGCCTTTAAATTATTTATAAAGATTCTATGCAACTAAAGTTAGAAATTTGCATTTTATTTTACTAAGAAAAAAGCTTCATTTTGTTAAGCATAAAATCTTGAAGTAGGGTACTTAAAAGTCATAATTATCAAAAGTAAATGATGTTCCACTAATATTAGTAGATTAAAGTTGATAAAAGATGGAAATATAAGATGTCTTTAAGTTATTTATAAAGGTTATATGTAACTAAAGTTAGGAATTTGCATTTTAATTTACTAATAAAAAAGCTTCATTTTGTTAAGCATAAAATCTTGAAGTAGAATTTATATTTTTATTCGAAATTTATACTGGGTTCAAAATTTTCTTACCGAATATCCCACGAGCTTAAATAACTTACCGGAAATTTTTCTTCGGTCACGAATATTTTAAGATAATTTTCAAAATATTCGTGACCTCAAAAAAATTTCCGGTAATAATTTATGCACTAGGGATATTATAAGTGATAATTTTGTACAAAATTGGATTCAAAATTTTCCATAACAATATTACCTAATAATGGTGATTTGACTTGCCAACGAAACATAGATTAGTATTTTTAATTTTTGGGTTCTTTGGGGGGTTTTTCTTCTTTTTTGTCGCAGGCGATCTGCAAGTTTATAGGGCTCAATAGGGCTGAGCAGGTTCAGCTCGCTATACCCAGGGACCTGGACCAAAGTGGTCCCATTTTCTAGAAAATTACAAAGCTTAATATGTGTATAAAATTTAATTATTGCAAATCCACCAATTTACTTTTTTCTTAGCCTAGCAATGCAATGGATGGAAGACAAAGACAACTATGAGAAAATAAAACAGCAGTTCGATTCAAGCAGTAGATTCGCTAGACTGCAAAGGATAACAGTCAAAATAGCGGGACGTTACTTATTTATTAGATTTGTAGCGACCACTGGTGATGCGATGGGAATGAACATGCTTTCGAAAGGCACAGAATTATCTTTAAAATTCGTCCAGCAAGTGTTCACAGATATGGAGATTTTGAGTCTTAGCGGCAATTTCTGCACCGACAAAAAACCCGCTGCAGTAAATTGGTAAGTTTGGGACGACTGTTTCTTCATTTTCTTTCTTTAAACGGCGTAGACGTAGACACCAACAATTTCGCGAATTTATTTATGAAGTCGTTCTTAAATTAACTTGACAAATGTAAAACCAAAACTTTGTACCAAATTAATTCATAAAGGACTTCGTAAACTGCCAACTCAACAAAATGCATAAATGTGCCAAAAATCGTGTTCAGTTTAATGCCTCAAAAACACAGTCATGTTCGCTGTCGCGAAAAAAGTCTGCGAATGCTCATCCCTTACATATGAGCGGCCAAGTTCTGCAGAACAAAGAGTCGTTTAATCTAGTAGGCGTTACTTTTGAGAATAACCTCAACTGGCACAAACACATTTCATCCATAGCTTCGGCAGCTTCAAAAAAGATTGGATTCCTCTTTCGAGCCAGAAAATATTTCTCTTCTTCCAATCTGTACACTCTGTATGTATCCCAAATCAGACCCTCTTTGGAATATTGTTCTCATATCTGGGGAATGGCGTCCCCACAACACTTAGCCTTCTGGACTCCATTCAAAAAAGAGCTGTTCGTCTTATTAATGATCCAACGCTCACAGAAAGGCTTCCTCTTCTTGCCCATCGTCGAGCTGTAGGGATCTGTCGCTCTTCTATAGGTATTTTCACGGCTTCTGCTCAGAGGAATTGGCCAGTATTATTCCTTCTTTGGCAGCTCCCAACAGAGCAACACGTAGTGCAACTTTTATGCACCCTTTTACAGTTCAGTTAGAGGCCCCGAACTTGCTTTCTTCGTTCCTTTATTCCTAGAGTGTCAAGACTATGGAACCTGCTGCCCGCAGAGGTTTTTCCTTCTCCTCCCAATCTCCAAAAATCTAAGTCCCGTGTGAACAAACTCCCTCTCACCACACTGAAGACACCCACGGTACGTTAGTACTTAGGCATCAGCCTTCGTGGACTGTCCCAAGATAAAAAAAAAAAAAAAAATTATATATAATATTTGGTTTGTTAAAATTTATGTATATTGTTCTATAATTTTATTTTGATTTTGGATTGCAACTTTATCAAAAATGTGTTCGGCTGAAAAAAAGGTAAGTTCCACAAAAAAGTGGTGAGTGCTGGGTGCCGGACTAAGATTTTCTTGCCTGTTTTTTTTTACTAAACACGAATCTGAAGTCAAAATTGGGGGTCAAACAGCAAAAAACCGAGAAAAGGCGTAATTTCAGATATTAACGATTTTTAGATTATTTAAAAAAGCAATATCTCAAAAGCTATAAAAGATACATGAAACATTAAAGGACATAGACTAGGTATTTTTACAAGACCTTTAATTTAAGTTATATAACCTTTTTGGCTAAATACAATATTTTTCGAGTTATAATCAAAAAACCGAATTTTCAGGATTTTTTCAAAGTACATACATACCCCACTGAAAAAATTTGAAAATTAAAGGGCAAGTTTTTAATTGCATCGATGGATCCAGCGCATTAAGCGCTAATTCATCAAACGGTTTTTAAACTACCACTGGAGAGTCCGATGGATTCCATTAAAGCGTTTTTATAAAATACTTGAGCAAAAAAATATAAATAAATCCGGAAGAGAAACACAACAATCAGCTAAACATTGACAGTTTCAGAACAAACAGCGAGCTTTTTTAAACATTTCGTTTTAATTTGTTCCATCAGAACTTCTCATGACGTGATGACGTCATTTGAGGTTCAGCGCATAAATTCAGCGTACTTTTTATCGATGGAATAAAGAACTTGCCCATATTTGTCGATTGCGATATTTTTTGGTTGAGACTGGAAAATGTATCTCCTGGCTCTAAGTTATTAAAAGATACCAAAAAATAACGCTTAAAAAAACTTACTAGATAAATTACCAACTAGGGATTTAGTAAATTATATCAATGTTGCATAAGTCGTTTATTATCTTACAGAATATTTGCATTGTATTCACATTGAATACCTACTTATTCATATTACTTTACATTGTAGGTGTAAATTTGCCTTCTTAGAAAAGTATATCTAATAAATTATCTGGTAAAACCATTGCCTATTTGACAAACAAATCATTGCATTGTCATTTTTTAAAAATTATATTTACTTAGTAATATCTTTAACAGTTTTTATAATAACGTAATTTTCGCCAGAAAAGTGATTGTTAAGCCATTTTAATTTTATGTGTGAAAGTTTGGTCAACCAAAATAACAACCTCAATTTTGTTAGCCTAATATTTATCAGTATTGATTTAAATCTTATACCGGGTCTCCTAAAATTACCCCACATTATTTCTAAGGAGTAGTCTACATAGAAATATGGGTAAAAAAAGTTCCATGATCTGATTTGTGATTTTAATTTAACCAATTATTTATTCTCTCTTGCTCAAATGGCAGTAAAACTTTCTGGTCCTTTGCCAAAATATTAGTCAAAACTTTTGCACAAATTCTTTTCCACCCCTAAACTTTGAAGATGGAAGGTTTCTACCTCCAAAAGAAAAGCCGAACTATTTGCCAAACAATTTTCTGCCAATTCTACGCTTGATCTCCTATTAATCTTCCTCTTCCAACAGTTGCCACTGTTTCTCATAAAATGTCCGATATAATTTTTAAAGTCAAACAGATTAAGCGTATTCTTTCTTCTCTTAATACTAAAAAATCGTCTGGGCTGGATGGCATACCAGCAATCGTCTTAAAAAATGTGCTCCCGAGCTTGCACCCATCCTAACTCGCCCCTTTCGAATCTCTTACGACACGGGCATTTTCCCGGAGAGTTGGAAAGCTGCACGTGTGCAACCTGTCTCCAAAAAAGGATCCAAAACTCTCCCTTCTAACTATAGACCCATATCTCTTTTTCCTGTTGTTTGCAAAGTAATGAAAAAATTAATTATTGCCCAAATCTTAAAGTATCTGGAGAAACATAAGATCTTACCTGATAGACAGTATGGATTCCGTCACGGTTGATCCACAGCTGATCTTTTTTTCTTTGTCTCACACAAATGGAACAAGTCCTTTGAGTTTCTTGGTGAGTCCAGATCGTTGCTCTTGACATATCCAAAGCTTTCGATCAGGTCTGGCATGATGGGCTTCTTAACAAACTTCCTTCTTACGGTCTTCCACCTAAGCTTTGCTCTTGGCTCTCCAGTTTTTTTCTAATCGACGTATATCAGTTACTGTAGATGGTCATTCTTCCAGCTTCTACCAGGTTAATGCTGGGGTGCCCCAGGGCTCAGTACTAGCACCCACGCTGTTTCTTCTACACATAAACGATCTTCTCTCTTCCACAATTAATCCCATTCATAGTTTTGCTGACGATAATACCCTCCACTCTAGTATTCAACTTCTTAAGGCACCATGTAATTCTGATTTGGAAAACAAGCGCAGGTCAATGCAGATATCTCTTTCACAAGACCTCAAACTTATCTTGGATTGGGGCGTCAAAAATCTTGTTCAGTTTAATGCCTCGAAAACACAGTCATGTTCGCTGTCGCGAAAAAATTCTGCCAATGATCATCCCTTACATATGAGCGGCCACTTTCTGCAGAACAAAGAGTCGTTTAATCTTGTCGGCGTTACTTTTAAGAATAACCTCAACTGGCACAAACACATTACATCCATAGCCTTGGCAGCTTCAAAAAAGCTTGGATTCCTCTTTCGAGCCAGAAAATATTTGTCTTCTTCCAATCTGTACACTCTGTATGTATCCCGAATCAGACCCTCTTTAGAATATTGTTCTCATGTCTGGGGAATGGCGTCCCCTACAACACTTAGCATTCTGGACTCCATTCAAAGAAGAGCCGTTCGTCTTATTAATGATCCAATGCTCACAGAAAGGCTTCCTCTTCTTGCCACCGTCGAGCTGTACGGGATCTGTCGCTCTTCTATAGGTATTTTCACGGCTTCTGCTCAGGGAAGTTGGCCAGTATAGTTCCTTCTCTGGCAGATCTCAACAGAGCAACACATAGTGCAACTTTTATGCATCCATTTACAGTTCAGTTAGAGAGGCCCCGAACTTCCCGCTTCCTTCGTTTCTTCAACCCTAGAGTGTCAAGACTATGGAACCTGCTGCCCGCTGGCTGCCCGCAGAAGTTTTTCCTTCTCCTCCCAATAACCAAATATTTAAGTCCCGTGTGAACAAACTCCCTCTCACCACACTTAAGACACCCACGGTACGTTAGTACTTATAGGCATCAGCCTTCGTGGACTGTCCCAAGATAAAAAAATATATATAAAGTTAAATACTCCAATAGCGATATCTGAAAGAGCCTTATTTTTGTTACTGTTTTTGAAAAAAAAATACATGACAGATGTTTAAATTTTTAGGATTGAAGGGAGAGGGAAATCAGTCGTATGTGAAGCCGTGGTACCAGCCAAAATCGTTACAAACGTACTAAAAACGAACGTTCATGCTTTGGTAGACGTCAACAACTCGAAAAACATGGTGGGTTCTGCAATAGCAGGAAGCATAGGAGGCTTCAACGCGCATGCGGCAAACATTGTCACCGCCATTTTTATAGCAACAGGACAAGATCCCGCACAAAACGTCAGTAGTAGCAACTGCATGACTCTTATGGAACCTTGGGGCCCTGATGGGGAAGATTTGTATATATCTTGTACGATGCCTTCAATTGAAATAGGTCAGTATATAGGTAAACCTGTCAATTGTCAAAATCTAACACCACACTGTTTTTTCCAGGTACAGTTGGAGGTGGTACAATCTTGCCAGCACAAGGCGCTTGTCTGGAAATGTTAGGTGTAAAAGGATCAAATTTAGCAGAACCTGGAGCAAACGCCTGCCAGTTGGCAAAAATCGTATGCGCAACAGTATTGGCAGGCGAACTGTCACTTATGTCAGCACTAGCTGCCGGCCATTTAGTCAAAAGTCATTTAAGGCACAACAGATCGACAGCATTACTACCAGAAGTGTTTGATAGGAACAAAAATGCTTTCTTGCCTCCTTGCAAGGATGTTTGAATATACATAAAGATAATAGATTAAGTCAATTGTTATCGATACTTGTTTGTCTCGGTTCGACACTGGACTAAATGTTTTTGATAAATTGCCAGCATCTTGACTCCTCAAGAAATACCGAATAATCCAAGAATACAGCTCATGTATTGTTTCTTTTCGAGCATATACCGACTAGAGGCAGCCTCCATGTGCTGATACTGATCAGCAGGACCTTTTCAGTTTTAGCGGGGACGCCTCCGCCAACCAATATCAGCTCGCGGGGGGAGATTTGTACTCATATTTCTTTCCCTCTCGCTAAAAAAAGTAAATATTGTTAGTGTGCACAGGAGATACCTAATACCGTGATCCACTGGTAGAACTTGTTTTGTAGATGTATTTGTGTCTTATTTTTTTATGTACCTAATAATGAATAGAAATATGTTCAAAGCACCCTAAGACGCCATTTTAAAACAATTTTACCGTGGGTGGAATAAATATCTAATGTACTATAAACATTGTCAAAAGCATTTTTAAAAAAGAATTGTCAAGTGTAGTTTTTGTGGTCCTTATTGTAGTTATTTAGTGTATTCCTTTTAACTCGTAGAACCGTTCCCGTTCTTGAACTGCCAATAAGTGTTCCTTTTCCATTAGGTTGGTTCCAACCGCGCAAAAAAAAAGCGGTTATTGTACAGTAACGCGCAAGCCCAGTCAAATAAACCGTTTTTTACAGTTCAAAGAACGAAACAGCTCTATAAGTTAAAAAAAAATACACTAATTGTGTATATTCTTGTCAAATATGATAGTGTACCTAATTTTTAGAATATATTTAATTTGTAAGCTGTAATTGAAGGTGCTATTGTACATATAGCTAGGAAGGGGCAGGCTTTGAAGTTATGTACTAAATCATATTACAAAAGTTTACAAAAGCTATTTAAAAAAAAGTTGATGATGTATTATTCCCAGAAAATGGCTTCTTCCTAGCAAGCATCTTTTTGTACTTCAAAAAATGCAAATTTTAAATTGATATTATTGTAAAATATTTTAACCGCCAAATAATAAAATGAAAGGCAAATATTTGACGCCATAATGGGAAAATGTAAGATAATATTTAAGAAGGCATTTCAATCCTACAATGCATGATGGCACTCAAGCGGTCGCGACGCCACAAGTGTGTCTTGCACACTAAAGTGTTTTTATCCCTATTTTTAATATTGCGGAAGTTGGGATAAAAATACTTTGGTGTGCTAGACACACTCGTGGCGGTGCGACCACTTGACACATTTCCCATCATGCATTGCAGGATCGGAATACCTTCTTATACATAATATATTATCTTAAGAAAATGGTATTAATTTTTACAGTAGAATAAACAGGATGAAAAAAAAAACACTTGAGAACCACTGGAGATTACTTGAAATATTATGAAATTAAAATAAACATCTTCAATGACAGTATTGTGTAAAAAGAAAGAAGCCAAACATAAAATATATCCCATATGACGTATTATTTTTGCTAGTCATTGTATAATTTATTAAACCTAGTGTAAAACATACTTTTTTCCTTAAAATAATTAATTTAAGAATTAAGTTTCTCTGTGATGTCAGTCTAAAATCTTTATAGGTCTATCTAGAAGACAGAACTATACCAAATAAAGGGTTCAGCTTTTAGATAAACCCAATACATATATTTTTACATTATGTTCTAAATAAAAAATATGAAAGTATCAAAAAAACTTTTATTTATAATGTAAACTATAGCAGAGGTACTTAAAGAACAGATTTTTTAAAAAATATTAAAAACATATGTAAAAACCCAAATTGCAAAGGGTTTAAAATGAAAGATACTAAATTACATATGTGTGTGAGAATATTCCCTGAGAGATTTTTTGTTTTCCTGTAACAACCACAAAAACAATTATGATCATAAATAGCTCTGTAAAATATAATAATTATCATCAAAATCAGAACAAACAATATCAGTTCCTAAGATTAAAAAAATTATGCTACATCTTCTCAAATGTTTCTGCATATGGACATGTAGTGCATTTTCGAGTATAGGTATCTTCTTCTTCATTATATGTCTCAGGGCCAAACTCATGGCTGTGGGATGCACCACTGGTTCGATCATATAAACTGCTTCTCATTGACATTCTTAATTCTTTTAACTGTTTATGATATTTCTTCGTTTTAGATAACACTTTCTTTTCCTCCCTTCGTTCTCGCTCTTCTTCCAGTTTTTCGTGGCTTTCCCACACTTCCAAAGCCCTCTTCTCGACTTGGATCTCCAAGTATAATCTCATATCGCCCCATCGCACATTATGTGGATTTTTTCGATTTATAAATTTAAGAGGGGGCTCTCGTTTCTCTAGGTCACAATCCTGAAGAAGGTATTTAGTTTTTGCTTCGGTTTTAGTGATCAGTTTATATTCCTCAGAATCTCTAAAATATTATCAAAGTCATATATCTCAAAACCACTTGACATAGCTTTCTTATGGGATTTTATATGCCAAATCTCATACATTTATGTGGAAAAATAATATAAAATAACACTTACTTGCACTCATCACAACATCTACAATCAAAGTTATCAAAAAGCCAAGATGTTGCAAATGGTTTATTACAAGTTCTACAGTCAGGTCGATCTGGTTCTGCTATAGCTGCTTCCTGTTGTGCTATCGGCAAGTCCTAGAAACAATGATGTGAAACATGGCTATTTTTAATTAATTAATATATGAAATTGGGTATATACTTCTACTTCCGGTTCCTCTGGATTTTCCTCTAATAAAAATCCACCACCAGTATCTTTGAATTTAGTTGCCCCAATCTTGATGGTCGTTTTGTCAATGGATACAACTTCTCTGGGGATTGAAAGAAATAGACACACATTAAGAGCATTATTTTTAAACATGTATAAAAGGAAATGTTTAATAATAGTACAATATATAGTTTCAAATGGATAAGTATTCTAGAATACTTCTTACCCTTTAGAATAGGGATGATGTACCAATTTACTTTTTTTAAGTGCAATAGCTTTTTGACGATTTCTTTCAATTCGTTCTTTAAGGTATCTTGGAAGGTCATCATCACTTTTTTCTGACATTTTTTACTTAACTTTATAATATAATATATTAATTTATCTTTAAACAAAGACGCAATTAACGAACCACTAACGAACAACGAACACAATAAACAGAAAAGTTAGGTTAGTTTGCTAATTTGGCTGTACAATGGACGGGCAGTTCTAAGCAAATACGTAGCCTTTATACGTCCGATAATGTCGCGAAGTAAACCTTCGAGTATATATCTGCTAGAGGCAGTCTTGCCGAAAAAGCATGCATAAGAGAAAGAAAATACGAGTGCAACCTTTCTCCCACGCTCTACGGGCTGATATTGGTCGGCCAAAATTTTTAATATTGGCGGGGCCACCGACGAATATCAGCATGCCGTGAGAGATTGGGGATATTCTCAAGGAAAATTCCTTCAAGCATATACCTACCAGAGCAGCCTTCTTGCCCAGGAGTGTAAACAAGCGTGGGAGAAAAAAAAAGAATAGGTCTATAATATTTTTCTATGCGCGTGGACTGGCCGCGCGGTATATACCCCTTTCCGGCACCCAAAGTATATAGTCTTATTTTTTCTCCCTTTTACGCTTGTTTCCACTGCCGAAGGGGAAGGCTGCCTCTAGTAGATATATTTCAAAAGGAAATCCCTATGTATAAAATATTTCCTTACAGTTCCGATAAACGGATTTTTATCCAGTAGCCTCCCGACCTAAAAAAAAGTTGATGTCGCCGACTTTAGTTTGGTAAATAAATGTAGGCCACTGGAACAATGAGAACGATTATCGGTACAGTTCACAAGTATTAAACTGATTAAAGAGTGTTAAACCCTAGAATGTTTGGAAAATGCTGTAAAGTTACGTAAATGTTATATGACTTGCCTTTTACCTAGTTATGATCACATTAAAATTTCGTCATCTTTTCAAAACATCCACCGTAATAAATGGTGTACCCAACATATTCAGCGATAAAATCAGCAGAATCAGCGTTTCCTGTTTGATTAAGAATCACAGACATACAATAAAGTTATATTCAACGGCTCAGCAAGGGAAGCTCTTTCAAAAAAGGATGACTGAAGAATACTTTCGATTCACTGACTATGACTGTATTGGTTTTGATTTGGATAATACCTTAGCTAGATACAAAGTAGGAGCTATGATAGAAATGGAATATGACATTCTAGCAAATTTTCTAGTTGATTACAAAGGCTACTCAGCTGAACACCTGCTAAAACCCTTGGATCATAATTTTATAATCAAAGGATTAATTGTTGATGACGAAAACGGAAATCTCTTAAGGATTTCTGGTGATGGAACCATCATTCAAGCTACTCATGGTACTAGATTTCTGAGCCAAGATGAAATCAAAAAGTTTTACCCAAGTTTACGATGGAAGGCTACCGACTTATTCACAGAAAATCCCTTGCAAACCTGGAATGGTCCATACTCAGAAAAAATGCGCACATTATTAGACTACTACGATATAATTGCCAGTTTAGTATTTGCAAGAGCAGTTGACTCTATTGATGAAGATAGTTCTGACATAAAACTCTACAATATATGGCCAGATCTCTTGGATGCATTGCAGTATATGTTTACCCGAGAACATTTTCAGAACGAAAAAGGCAAATATTTTGCTGAAATCAAGGCTAATCCCGAAAAGTATTATTACAAATGCAGTTCTCATCTAATAAAATGGTTGAAGTCTCTTCGATATAATGGTAAACAAACATTCTTAATCACAGGGTCGTATGTTGACTTTGCTTCCCACACTGCTAGCCATACCCTGGGTGAACATTGGAGAGATTTGTTCGACATTGTCATTTGTTATGCCAAAAAACCAGGATTTTTCACTGAAAGAAGAGATTTCATAGGGTTAAGTAATTTTACTGAAACGGGTCCTGTAAAACTAGAAGACTTACAACTAGGAGGCATTTATACTCATGGAAACTGGACTGATTTAAAGGAGTTTCTCAGAAAATATTCTCAGACCCCAAACCCCAGATTCCTTTATGTGGGAGACAACTTGGTGCAAGATATTTATACTCCAAATGTGTATGCTGGATGTGAAACCGTAACAGTTTGTGAAGAATTGGAAGCAGAAGGCGTTTATGGGCACGAAAAATGGCATCCCGATGAACAATTCTTGTGTTCTACTATTTGGGGGTCATATTTCAAATGCAATAACTCAGGAAAAATGACCAACTGGTACGATCTTATGAAAAAACATTCGAAATTTTTTATTCCTAGCTTGGAGTATGTTGCTACGTTTCCTACGGAACATCCGTTTAAAAATAATGTTTATTAGCCTTAATTTATTTCAAAAATCAGTTTGATAGTTCTTAATTTTTGTTCAAATTTATTATTAAGATTTTGTTGCTATAAAGCTTAGGCTTATTTCATGTTAAACATGATTTTGTAATGTCTTAGGTAAGTTTCGTTGTTCTATGTGTTCACTTGATATTTTATTTGATGACAGAAGTTGATACATATTTTAGTTTAATTTTATGATATACATGACCTGATTCAAGGACACTTCGCATTTTGCAGTTGGTGAAGTCATTTATATTACTATGAATCCATTACATACACTTACTTCCTGAACTGTGCATGTTGACATTTGATCAATGAGTTACTTTTAGATTTGACAGGTCAGATTCAATACATTGTTTAAATGTCAATTTTATGTACAAGTAACATAAATGGCTTTTTTTTATAAATATCACACAAATGCTACTTCAATCATCTTAAAAACACTGAATTGCGAAATATCCTTAATATCTTGAGTTTCTTTGTGTTAAAACTTCTTCATTTTATTGTTAAATAGTTCAATTTAGATTTTACGTGCAGCTGTTCATGTAGGTATGTAAAAAAAATGTTTGTACAAATAAAACAATTTAATAAAGGTTCGTTTTTCTAAAAAATATCAAAACTTTTATTTCATACTATTGCACCCTTTACCATAAACTATTTGAAAACTTAACAATAATCAATAAAATTAGACTTTAAAGAAGCCCTTTTAATTATTTAATTTGGTAACCACAGAATTGTTAACTATTTTTGTAAATTATAATAAAATATAAATATAATTTATAACACTAAACGTGCTTGTCAAAAAAACCACGTTTTATTGACATTCTCAAATTAAAATGGCCCAACAATAGAATTATCAAAATTTAATTTACAAAACATAATAAACAATAACTGCCAAATTTTAAATAACAATCAGCACATCTGGACAGCCATAGCAATTCCCATTCCTCCACCTATGCACAAAGCGACTACACCTTTTTTCTTTTCTAGGCGTTTTAAATTGTGTATCAAAGTTACTAGACATCTAGCTCCAGACGCCCCAACGGGATGTCCTAAGGCTATGGCACCGCCACTTATGTTTACCACACTCGGATCAAGTCCTAGTTCCTTTAGAACAATAACACTTTGTACTGCAAAGGCTTCGTTGAGTTCATAAAGGTCAACGTCTTCTTTTGACCAGCCAGCTTTTAGCAACTGCAAAAATATCAATTTTAAAACAAGCTGTCAAAGTCATTTGAAATAGGTACTTACTACTTTTTGAACAGCTCCAATGGGTCCAATGCCCATACAGATAGGGTCAACACCTACTTCAGAAAACGCTACAATTTCAGCGAGAGGAGTTAAGTTTCTTTTCTGTACCTCCTCTTCACTCGCTAAGATTACTGCTGCAGCTCCGTCATTGATACCTGATGCATTTCCTGCTGTTACTGTTCCTTCCTACAAGTTAATAGGTTTTTAATAGTTAAAAAGCTCTATTTTTCGTTTTATATTTTTTTTTTGTAATATATTTTTGAGATATTAACGATTTTTTTTAAACTTAAAACGTCAATATCTCAAAAACTCTAAAAGCTACAAGAAATTTAATGGGACATGAATTATGCATTTTTACAAGACCTTTAATTTAGGTTATTTAATATTTTTGTTTAAATGCACTAATTTTCGAGTTATAACCAAGAAACCGAATTTCGGGGATTTTTTTAAGGTGTATACCCCTGGAAAAAATTTTAAAATTAAAAATTTTTTTGATTTTCTGCAAATTGTGATTTAGGATTCAAATAAATAAAATGAAGTTTAATAATAAAAAATCCAAAAATCTCATAAATAAAAAAAAATTTTCCTGTTTTGGTATGAAAATTTTTGGTAAAAATCACATTTTTGTTTATATCTCCTTTATTATTCATCCTATCGAAAATGTTTATATAACTTTTTATATAAACAATGTAGAAAGCTGTATTTTTTGTATTATAAAATTTCGTGTATTTCTTATAATTTTTGAGATATAACGATTTTGTTTTAAACTTAAAACGTTAATATCTCAAAAACTGTAAAAGCTACAAGAAATTTTATAGGACATGAATTATGCATTTTTACAAGACCTTTAATTTAGGTTATTTAATCTTTTTGTTTAAATGCACAACTTTTCGAGTTATAACCAAAAAATCGAATTTTCGGGAATTTTTTCAACCTGAAAAAAATTTGAAAATTAAAATATATATTTTTGTTTTTTTTCCGCAAAATTTAACTGATTTAGGATTCAAATAAATAAAATAAATGTTTTATAATGAAAAAAAAAAAAATCTCATAAATAAAAAAAAATCTTATTTTGGACTGAAATTTTTGGTAAAAATCACATTTTTGTTTATATCTCTTTATTATTCATACTATCGAAAATCTTTATATACTTTTTTTATGGACAATTTAGAAAGCTGTATTTTTTGTTATATAAAATATTTTGTAGTTCTTACAATTTTTGAAATATTAACGACTTTTTTTAAACTTAAAACGTCAATATCTCGAAAACTGTAAAAGCTACAAGAAATTTTATAGGACATTAATTATGCATTTTTACAGGACCTTTTATTTAGGTTATTTAATCTTTTCGTTTAAATGCACTACTTTTCGAGCTATAACTAAAAATCAAATTTTCCGGGATTTTTTAAAGGAAAAAATTTAAAAATTAAAAAAATATATTTATGAATTTTTTCTGCAAATTTTAAGTAATTTGGTATTCAAATAAATAAAATAATTTTTATAATGAAAAAACCTCAAAAATCTTATAAATAAAAAAAACATTTCTTATTTTGGACTCAAACTGTTTGTCAAAAATCACATTTTTGTTTATATCTTCTTTATGATTCATCCTATTAAAAATGTTTATATAACTTTTTATATAGACAATTTAAAAAGCTGTATTTTTTGTTTTATAAAATTTTGTGTATTTCTTAAAATTTTTGAGATATTAACATTTTTTTAAGTTAAAACGTTAATATCTCAAAAACTGTAAAAGCTACAAAAATTTTTATATGACATGACTTTTGTATTTTTGCAAGAGCTGTAATTTAAGTTATATAACTTTTTTATCTAAATGTAATACTTTAACCCCTGAAAAAAATTTGAAAATAGAAAGTTATTATTGGATTTTTTCCGCAAATTTTTATGTGGGATTCAAATGAATAAAATAAATGATTTATAATGGAAAAATCCCATAAATAAATAAAAACCTATTTTGGACTAAAATTTTTGGTAAAAATCACATTTTTGTTTATATCTCCTTCATTACTCATCCTATCGAAAATGTTTAAATAAAATTATATAGACAATTTGGAAATCTGTATTTTTTGTTCTATAATTTTTTTGTATCTCTTATAGCTTTTCAGATATTAACGATTAAAATTTAAAACGTCAATATCTCAAAAACTATAAATGCTACAAGAAAATTTCTGTGACATGTATTACATATTTTTACAAGAAATTGTTTTCATGCTTCAAATAATAATGGTGTTTCCAAAAGAGTAACATTACTTAATTTGATGAATTTTATTATGTATTAATAGTTCTTTACCTTATCAAAAGCCGGTCTAAGTTTTGCCAATGATTCTAAACTACAACCAAACTTTGGGAACTCGTCTTTATCAATGAGATTCTTACTCCTCTTGTCCAACACTCCAACAATTTCTTTATCAAAATATCCATTTTTTATAGCCTGCACTGCTTTTGTTGTGAACCCAAGAGCGAACTCATCCTGAGCAGACCTTGGTATGCTATAAGTTTTTGCCAAGTGTTCAGCTGCACAAAAGAAATGATTATATAAATGTGTCAAAGTATGATTTAATATGTGACTCACCTGTATTTCCCATGTGAATATTATTAAAAGCATCTGTAAGGCCATCATTTAAAAGAGTATCACATAAATTTAGGGACCCAAACTTGGATCCCCTGAGGTAAGTAGAATGCTGGGCACGGGTCATACTTTCTTGTCCCCCAGCCACCAAAATACTCGAATCTGCATTTCTGATTGCTTGATAACCCAAAGCTACAGCTCTGAAAATTATGAAATTACAAATGCACATATCTTAACATAAATACAATGACATCTTTATACAATTATTCATGGAATAGTAAGAAATTCTTTTCAATTATATGCTCTAAACAAAATTTAACAGGAATACAGGAAATCACTTACTTCAGCCCTGACCCACAAAGCATATTAATTGTGTAAGCAGGAGACGAGACTGCAATATTCGAATTAAGAGCAGCTTGTCTTGCAGGATTCTGTCCCTGGCCTGCAGTAAGAATCTAAAATTTAAAATAAGTATTATTAAAGGCACACAGTCACATACTGTTAATTATTTAAAATCTAAGAATATATGGAATCTTACCTGACCCATAATACATTGGTCAACATCTTCCGGGCTTGATATTAGCCCTAGAAATTGCCTCGGTAATAACGACACTTCCCAGTTCGGAAGCAGGGTATTTTTCAAACTGCCCCTGAAAGCTGCCTAAAAAATATATAAATAAAATAAAAATTAGTTCACAAGGGCTTTTAACTCACCTATAGCTGTACGACAGCCCGATAAAATAAATACTTTAGTCATAATTAATACTTTTGATTATAATACTGCAAGTAGTCCGAGCGAGGATTGGAGCTAAATCACTGATACTTTGACTTTAGCGTGCATAACGGTGTTTTTAAACCTGAAAAGTAGAACCCACCTATAAATACTTCCTATTTTATGTTAATTTATGCGCGGTAACCCCATTTAACCTGCCATCGTTACCAGCACATAAAAGATAACTTTTTTTGCATGTGTTACTACTCTTTATCACGGAACTGACCCGTGCACGGTGCAACTGTGCTTAAAAAAAATGTAAAAGTCCAACCGTCCAAAATAAACACGAGTAATGGGAAAAAACCTTTGGTCAAACCAGTGCACGCCAAGTGTGCTTCTAGCCTTTATTATCTTAATACTTTAGAAAAGGACCGCGGTATACTCAGTGCAGTACTTGTTCCAAAATAGTTTTGCTATAAAAGCACGTTGGAGCGGCCGAGAAAGGTTATACTCAACGAGTAAATTATAAAACCAACAACCTCGTTGGTTGTACCAGTTGTACTAAAATTTTCATTCTGTCTCAAACGCTTGCACTGAGTCCCAGAATAATGGGTAGGTCAGTATTGGAGCTGAGTCCCGCTCAAGGGTAATAAACTTAATAAGGAGTGCTCGATCCCATTTAAGCCCACATACACCAATTTAAATGTCAAATCGGTATTTGTGACGTAATCCGTTTGCCTGTTTGTTTTGTTTACAAGTAGTATAAAGTCTTAATTTTTTAAAATATTATACATTAGAGTTCTAAAAGTAAGTACATAACCAAAATAGTTTTTAAAAGTTGAATATTCAACAAAATTAATAAAATAAATCTACCTTCTGGGCAAAATAGGCAAACTGAAGCCCTACCTTAAGCAAATTTGACATCCTTTTCTCTTATCTCTTTCAAAAAAGTGAAAATTATGAGTTACCTTTAAAAAAACAAAAATTGTGGGAGTCCCTTTTATTTTTTAACCATTCTTCTTTCCTTATAATTTTTAAGAAGTCCCAGCCCCTGGTCGTAAAAAATTTTATCCTTTTATTATCTGCGGACAAATATAAAAATCGAGCACTCCTTGTAATTTACCATTTTTTAATCTCTTTAAATTGGGGATTTGTAAAATAATTTTTTATTTTTATAATCTTATTTTACGTATACAATTTTATACCGAACAAATGCCAGCAATTTGAAGAGGTTAATTTTTGTACCGTCAATTATCGGTTTATACAAAGTTTTGTTAAAAACCCTTGCTTTTTTTGCTTTCTTTTTTGGTCTCCTCGGTGGCTTAAAGCTTTCCCCTTTTTAACACTTTTATAAGTGGTTTCCCGGTTTTTTTGTGGAACTTCTGGATAGTCGGGGTTGTAGCCCCCAAAAATTCCGAACTTTTAAAAACTTCACAAAACAAAAATTTTTTTTCAATTAATTATGAAATGCACAAACAATGTTTTCCGACCATGACTCTACCGGACGCGCATAACCGTTTTTGCAGATGCCTCTTCCTGTGACCGCAACCATTCTCCGCCGGGGGAAATCCCTCTCTGGGGCCCCCAAAAGAAACAGGTATGAATCATGTCACGGCGCTTACCCCCCCAAAGAAGGACCCTCGTTTGGCTTGAGTTTCTTCTTGATCCCCGATAAAAAAAACCTTGTACAGCTCCTTACCGCCTTGGGGAAAAAACTATGTTTGTTTTTTTACGCGGCCCCTTACTGATCGGAGGTCAAGTTCAACCCTGTGTGCTACAAAAATTTTTCCCCCTTTTTAAGGGTAGAAAAATAATATTTTATTATTATGCGTCACACGTTTGAAAACTATTGATAAAAAACAGATTTCTATATCTATAATATTTAATGGAAAGCAGTATTGATAATCTATATAAGAGCCATTTTTTTAACACAGAGTGGTTGAACCTCTTTTTCCTTTCGTATTTTGTGTTGAACCTATGGGAGATACCAGAGGAGATACGGAGCGTTTTTGATTTTGTGTCGATTTTATGTCCTGTATATCGACAGCGATTTATATAATCTCTTTAAGTTACCTCTTAAAGCCCAGTATTATAAAGGGGTCGGTAAACAGCTTAGAAAAATGTAAAGATTAAACTGAGCTTTACATCCTTTTTTTTTAATTATCTTAAAAAAAATCTATCTTTTTTAGCTTACAGTCTTTAGTTTAAACGATACCGGGGTACCAATTCCGAAGTCCTAAATTTAACCATAGTTTGTACCGTAACAAGACGTTTATAAAATCCACATTATAGAAAACTAAAATTGAAAAGACTGTGTTCGCACGGCCATGCGGCAAGGCTGCCTTTAGAATGTGTATGCTCAAAGATCACAGACCTACACATTAATTTCAATGTTTTCAAAATATTGGTTTCATAAAATAAAAATGTCTTAAAAAGAACAAAATCGAAACGGCTTTTATACAAAAAGTAAAGACTTTTTATATAAAAGCCTTACTCAAGTTAAAAAAAATAATTAGAGACCTACAGGGTCTTCTCTTTAAATTTAGGGATTTCTAACTTTGACTGGTTGGCATAACTGACATGGCATCTTTTTTTTTTTCCACAGTTCCACAGAACAATTGAGGTTAGGTTTTTTCTGTTTCTGTTTTTATTTAAAATTAAGGGTCTTCTATCTTTTGGTTTTAACATTTTAAAGCAGAATAGATAATCCAGAATATTAAATCAACATGAAATTGGTTAGGTGAGTAACTTTTATATTTAATTCAGTAAATTTTCATGTAAATACGTAAAATCATAGAAAACGGTTCCTAACCTAACCTAAAAATCCTAACAAACCGTTTGTTTACTAGGTTTTTAATGAAACTATCGCACGAAACAGTCACGATGGAGCTAAAAAATGGCACCCAAATACACGGAACCATTACTGGAGTTGATGTCGCCATGAATACCCATTTAAAAGCTGTTAAAATGACACCCAAAAACCGTAACCCTGTAAATCTCGATACACTGACCGTAAGAGGTAACAATATACGTTACTATATCCTTCCAGACAGCCTCCCTTTGGAAACTCTGCTTATTGATGACACACCAAAGGCTAAAGCTAAGAAAAAAGATGCAGCAAGAGGGGCGCTAGAGGTAGAGGACGGGGTAGAGCTCGAGGAGGCCCAAGAGGTCGTGGTAGAGGCAGAGGAAGGCGGTAAATACTGGTAGAGATGGAGAAGGGTTAAAATATTTAATATTAAGTAATTTAGGTTTAAGAGTGTTATTTAAGTTCCAAATTTTGTATGGAATATTTTCTTGTAAAATATATATGTTTTGCATAATTGTATGTTAATATTAACGTGAAAATAAAAGTCAATAGTTTTTGATAAGTATTTAATTAGTTAATTCTATGCTACGGATATTTAAATTTAATAATATACAGTCTAAAATGGTTTTGACATTTTACAGACAATTTGTAATGTTTTGCAAATTATATACAAGACAAACTGTATGGAATAGTAAATACATATACAATTATTTAAATTTCCCTTAGAATCGAGCTTATATTTATTATTTGTATCCATGGAAGACTCAGTTTTAGTATATAGCATAGATTTTTTTACTAAGATAAATAGAATATATGCACCAGAAACCAATAAATACATGTAGATTACCAAAAAAAATAGATGTGTCCAAATAAGAAAAGGCGCCGGCTGTATCTCAGAAAATGTTTATGCAAAGCGTTGGGAAAAATATTTTTAGTAAAAGTGGTCAGGAGAAATAGCTGGAAACTATTTTTAAGTTTCTGAAATGGCCTAGGGGGTAACTGCCTTAAATCTAAAAAAGTGAAGTCTCTGTGAATTTTGCTATATTAACCTAACAAAAAAATACCTGATTTTTAAAGTCGATGATAATTTGAACCTTTTTTGTTTGACAATTTTCGCTGTATCTCTAAAAATAAAGTGGTGGGGGTATTTAAAGGTTTCCGTAAAAAACACCCTGTATCTTTGAAACGACTAAGCCGATTTTAACAAACTTGGGCTATTAAAAAGAGTTTAAATTTTATTTGAAGTTTTGTAAGTTTCACATGTCGCCGCGTGAGGGCTTTTTTCGATATACCGACAGAAATGTTCAATTTTCTCAAAAAAATTAAATGCATTGATATACTTTTTTTTACTAAAAAAGTAGCTAAATAATGCCTAAACAAGCTCGCGAACACCGTATCTTGATATCTTGTTCCTTACATAAAATTTAGGCCAAAGAAAATTTTATACGTCAATATCTCAAAAACTATAAAAGCTACAAGAAATATTATATAACATAAATTCTGTATTTGTACAAAACCTTTAATTTAGATTATATAATCTTTTCGTCTAAATGAAATACTTTTCGAGTTATAATCAAAAAATCGAATTTTCAGGATTTTTTCAAGATATACCCCTAGAATTCGCTTTTTTCATTATAACTCGTAAAGTACTGCATTTAGATGAAAAGATTATTAAACCTAAATTAGAGGTTTTGTAAAAATACACAATTTATGTTTTATAAAATTTTTTGTAGCTTTTAAAATTTTGAGTTATTGCGTAAAAATTTTCTTTGGCCCTAAATTTGGAAGGAACAAGAAAATCGAATGGGGTTTTTTCCGGGTTTTTAGGCATTATTTGCTATTTTTTTATAAAGAAAAAATTATACCAATGCATTTAATTTTGAAAATTACCCATTTTGTCGGGATGTCGAAAAAAGTCCTTAAACTGCATATAAGGGCTTAACAAAAATTCAAATATTTAACCCCATCTTTTCTAGCCAATTTTAAAATCGTTTTGGAAGAAAAGGGTGTTTTTTACGGAAACCTTTCCCCACCATTTTATTTTTAGGATATAGCAAAAATTGTCAAACAAAAGGCAGATTACTCGACTTAAAGATCAGGTTTTTTTGTTGGGTTAATAGCAAAATTCAAGATACTACTTTTTTAGATTCAAGATTCAGTTACGCCCTAGCGGCCATTTAAAAAAGAAATAATTTCCGCTATCTCTGTTTTACCAAAAATATTTTCCTCAACGCTGTGCGATAAACATTTTCTGAGATACAGCCGGCGTTCTTTTTTATTTGGACACCCGCATTATGCAATTTAAAATGAATTGTACTGCCTTAACCGATTTTAGTCTAGATGTCAACTGGATGAAAAAATGATAAAACTACCCCCAAAAGGGTTACCTAAAAAATTAGGGACAAGGCTATGATAAATTTTTTTCCATAGTTACATAAAAAAATATACATTGCTTGTTAAAAATTAATAAAACCCCTTTAGAGGAATAATGAAAAGTTGGGATTGCCAAAATTTTTCTGTTTTAAATAGGGGTTTAAAAAATAAAAAAATTTAATTATTTCTTTAATTTAAAATTTCAAAAATTCCCAAGGTTTACATAAATACAAACGGAAGTAACAATCAATAATACATTTTATGGCATTTCTTCTAATGTAAACTCACTTAATAATTCGTTCACTAGGTGTGTATAAACATAATAATAAATTCAGTCGTGTTTATTGGATTCTGGCGAAGAGCTTTTAAGCCTAAATTTATAAAATAATATTCACTAAAAAATTGCGTTTTTTAAGTCTTAGCAATACATACCCATAAAATTTCTTAGACTTAACTAAATTTCTATGTTTGATAGTTCCTTTGCTAAGAAAATACAAAAAAGTTTTTTTACATAATAAATCACAAAAATTTAATTTATATTAACATTTGAATTTTTAAAATGCAGCATGCATTTTAAATATTCTACTATTTTCTTTGGCTAGTTTTTTAAAAAAAGTTTAAACCCCCCCCATCGGTTAATTTTTTCTTTTTGGATGACAAAAAAACATTTGAGCAACGCTTTAAATTTCCCCTTTGGGTTTGCATTGTTTAAATTCAATTTAAAATCCCCATATCAATGTAAATTGCTCTTAAAGCGGTGTTTAGTCCCAGTTCATTATTTCATTCTTTAAAATTTTTTAAAAAATGAGATAAGGAGTAGGGTTTTAAAAAAACTATATCGTTTTCCATCCTTTGATTTTTTTAAATCTGAAAAATTTTGAAGAAGTAAAATCCCCAAACGTGGTTTATTTTTGTTAAAAAAGAATTTTCTTTTTTTCCGAAAGACCCTGCTCTTCTTAAAAAAACGACAAAAGTGACCCAACATATTTTTTTTTAAACTTTGATATTTGTACAATAGTTTTCTGTACTGTAAAATAAAATGGACTTTTAAAATGAGGATGGAAACGGGAATTAAAAAAAACTTGCTAAACAAATGCTGATAAAGTTTTATACAGGGTGTTACAGAATAAGATGCTGATTCTTAAGGGTGTTAATCTTTAGGTAGTAGAAAGGGGGGCCCACCTGGAAGGACCCCCTAGGGCTTACGGCCCCCCCAACCCCCCCCAGGTTTTTCCAACCACCCCTCGCTCCCCTTTTTTGGGTGAGCAAGTCCTCCCCCCGTGTTTGCCATGTTGGCTATCACGGTTGTTTGGGGTTTTGAAGTTTTTGGCTTAGCCGGGGGGAAAAACTGGCTTAGCGGAGTGGGGTTTAAGAAGTGACTGAGGCGGGGGCCCCTTTTTCCCCAGTGACGGGGGGCAATCCAGAAATGGATTTTTAAGGGGTAGGCCGAGGGGGCCCAGGGGGGGGGGGGCCCCGGGGGCCTTTTCCCGTAGGTAGGGGGACCATCCTAAGAAGTACTTAGTCCAAAATTTAAATTTTTTGGTCTTTTGTGGGCCTTTGGGGAGCTGGATCATACCCAGATGGTCCCCCGGATCAGAGGGTTTGGATGGTTTTCAGCTATGAGGTAGATTTTTTTTGGCTCTTTCTTTGATAAAAGAATCAAAGGGTGTGAGTTCGAATTCTTTTTTTTTTCATGTTGCGTACAAACCAGGGGGGGTTGGCCGCATTTTGTAATGCGGTTTAAAAAAAGAGGTGAGTCTTGGATGTATGACTTTGCCGCGCCCCCCCGGCTACGGAGGCATAAGACATATTTGGGGCGAAGGGTTTTAGTTTACCAGAAGAAGTTTATTTCTGATAGTTAGGGGTGTTCCTGTGTAGGAGTGGTAGTAGTTTTGGGAAAGGGCCATGCGACCCATCTGTAAGCATTTTTCGATGTGCGGCTTGAACGTGAGACGAGAACCCAAAAATGACCCCCAGGTACTTGACAGTGTCGGTCCGGGGGAATGGCGTGGTTGTTTAGGATGACGTTGTCTTCCGGGCGTATGCGTCTGCGATGAATAAGAATCGCTTGGGTTTTGTTAGGGTTGATTTTAATCTTCCAAGAATTGCAGAATTCATGGAGATTTTTGTCGCCTTTTGAAGTCGGCGAGTGACTAAAGTGGGGTTTTTGGGAGCGTGCAATGATGGATGTCGTCGGCATATAATGCCGTGTGTGTCAGATTCGAGGCGGGGGAAAGTCAGGGGGTATAAACACTAAAAAAGGGGGGAAGGGGGGGCGCCCCGCGGTACGCCGGCTTCTAGTGTTCTGGGTGTGGAGAGGGGCTGAGTTGACTTTTTACTTGAATTTGTCTGTTTCGATATGACTGAATAATTTTAATCATATAGGTCGGATAGCCAAGGGGGACAGCTTGAATAACAGTCCATTATGCCAAACCTTGTCGAAAGCCTTTTCAACATCGAATAGCACAACGCCCGTCGCTTCTCTTCTGTTCAGGCCCTCTTGTGAGCTCAACAAGTCGAAGAACTTGTTGTTCAGCACTTTTTGTTTGGAACGGGAAAAACCCCCCTGAGTGTTGGGGGGAAAAAGGAGTTCCTCAGTGTGTTGAATAAATCGTTTAAAAAATTTTCCTTTCCACCACCTTCGCAACAGAGCTTGTTAGGCTAATGTTTCGTTGGTTTTTGGAAACGTGGGGTCTTTTTCCCCCCCTTGGGAATCATAATAACAATGGCATGCCTCCATCTGGCGGGGGGAAAAAAACCCAAATCGAAGTATCGCATTTGCGATGTTGGTTATGGCAATTAAACCTTTTTTTGGGGGGGGGACTTTAAGAAATCTTTAGGTGATTTTAAAAAGAAAAGTTTTTAAAAAAAATTTTTTCCTAAACCCCTTAACTTTTGAGCTACAGGGGGTTAAAATCTTAAGAAAAAAACGTTTCTTCATCATAACTTTAATAACTTCCTAGATATGTTAATGAAATTTAGCACACCCCTGAGTATCAACAGCCATTTTTTGATGTAGGAGATTTATTAAAGTTTAACAGGAATGTGACTAAATATTTTTAACAAATATTATGTACGCCACCGCTTTTCCATGAAATAAAATCTTTTTTTTAACCTCAAAAAAACCAGGAAATCAAATTGGCCCTAAAACAAATAAGGGTTATAAAAATAGATTTTTTTTTTTACGGAAAAACATTTGGGGGCCCTTTTTTAAAATTTTTTTTATTTAGTCTACGTTTTTTACGGATGCCACTGGTTAAACTTAAAAAAAAACTCCTATTTTAAAAAAACTGTTTTTTTAGAAA